>RJWJ010012798.1:0-41219 GCA_004363605.1 Indri indri
TGTGGCTCAGTTGGGAACTGTGGGCCTGTAACTATATTCAGAAATTTTGTGAAGATTTTATTAATAAGATATATTCTTTGTGTATTAAGGGCCTGTTGGGCTAGAATTTTATTTTATTGAAGATGCTGTTTATTATTTAATGATGTCCTTTCATGAGGACTTCCAATGTAAATGTCCTGGTGTCAGGGACAGGAATTGCTGTACAGTTGTTTTTATTTTTCTTGTGGCTGTGAATCTTTGAATCTTACCAGTTTTGAGTTCTTTGTTTTTAATTTTTTAAAATTTTCTGATAGAAAGCTGGACTTACGTGTGTGTGGAGGGGGATAAGATATATGGAACACAAAATTTTAACTCTTTTTAAGTGTACAATTCAGTGGCATTAAGTACATTCACAATGTTGTATAGCCCTCACCATTATTCATATCTAGAACTTTTTAGCATCCCAAACAAAATCCGTACCCATTAGATAATAACTCTTCTTTCTCCTTCTCCCCAGCCCCTGGTAACCTTTATTCAATTGTCTCTCTCTAAGAATTTGCCTATCCTAGTTACCATGTATAAGTGGAATCATAGAATGCTTATCTTTTTGCATCTGGCTTATTTCACTTAGCATGTTTTCAGGGTTCATCATACATGTCGTAGCATGTATTAGAGTTTCATTTCTTTTTTATTTCATTTTCTTTTAATAATATTCCATTGCTGTTTATCTGTTCATTTGCTGGGTTGTCTTTGTTTTTTGTTTATTGTGAATAATGCTTCTATGCACATTGTTGTAGAAATAACTGAATCCATGCTCTCAGTTCTTTTGAGTGTATACTCAGAATTGCTGGATCAAATGGTAATTCTGTTTACTATTTTGAGAAACAGCCATATTGTTTTACAGTGATTGTGCCATTTTACATTCCCCATGCACAAGGGTTCCAGTTTATCTACATCCTCAGCAACAGTTGTTTTTTTTTGTTTTTGGGGTTTTTTTTTTTTTTTACTTTAAATTTTACTTGTGGTAAAATACACATAACACAAAATTCATCATCTTAGCCATTTTTTAGTATATAGTTCAGCAGTGTTTGGTCATATTATTGTGCAACCAGTCTCCAGAATTTTTTCATTGTGCAAAACTGAAACTTTCTGTACCCATTAAGTAATTCCCTATTGCCCCCTTTTTTTAGCCCCTGGCTAGAACCCTTTTACTTTCTGTTTTTATGAACTTGGCTGTTCTAAATACCTCATAAAAGTGATATTATACAGCATTTATCTTTTTGTGACTAGCTTCTTTCACCTAGTATAATATCCTCAAGTTTCATCTATGTTGTAGTATATGTCAGAATTTCCTTCCTTTTTAAGGTTGAATAATATTCCATTGTATGTACACAGCACATTTTGTTTATCCACTCATCCATTAGTGGACACTTGGATTGGATTGTGAATAATGCAGTTATTGGCTATTGTGAATACCGCTGCTGTGAACATGAGTGTACAAATATCTCTTTGAGACCCTGATTTCAATTCTTCAATTCTTGAAGAATTACTGTATACTCTATTAAATCTTGTCCTTACCATTAATTATACGGGTAGGTCAGTTAATTTTTTTCTTGAGTCTGTAAAAGGCGATAATGATACATGTCTTGGTTACAAGTCAGTCTTCAAGTAGTGTGGTTCTGTTGGGTAGCATCAGTTGGATAGGAACATGAGAGGGAATTGTGAAGATCTAAACAGGCTTTCAGGAAAGCTGTGTGGAAAATTGAGAAAGAGCCAGAAGCAATAATAATTCAGTTAGGGCTAATCAAGAGCAAAGTAAACGGGCTGGCGCTGTGGCTCATGCCTGTAATCCTAGCACTCTGGGAGGCCGAGGTGGGTGGATCGTTTGAGCTCAGGAGTTCAAGCCCAGCCTGAGCAAGAGCGAGACCCCGTCTCTACTAAAAAAAATAGAAAGAAATTGGCTGGACATCTAAAAATACATAGAAAAAATTAGCTGAGCATGGTGGCGCATGCCTGTAGTCCCAGCTACTTGGGAGGCTGAGGCAGAAGGATCGCTTGAGCCCAGGAGTTTGAGGTTGCTGTGAGCTGAGCTGACGCCTCGGCGCTCTAGCCCGGGCAACAGAGTGAGACGTTGTCTCAAAAAAAAAAAAAGCAAAGTAAGTGGGACCTCGAGCTCTGAGGCAGCTCTAAGAATGATGGCTAGAGATATTTATGTAGAAAATAAAGAAGAATTATATAGAACCAATATTACATGAATAGGTGAGGGAAGGAAATATAGATACAGCAGCAAAAGCTGGGAATAGGGCGGAGCTTGAATTAGTGAAGTACTTGGCTCTAGTGAAACCAAAGAGAGAAGGGATAGTGGTCTAACAGTGAAAAGTAAAATGCATAATCCAGAGTGAATGTAGCAATTTAAAAGAAGGGTCCTGTAGGCTGGCCCCAGTGCAGTGGTATTTAAAACTAATTGATCACAATGAGTTACAAATTTGTTTTTTCTCCACTCCCACTGCTTCACTTGACTAGCCTTTTTAAAAAAGAGAAAAAAGGTCCTGTGTACTGAAAAAGGAGGATGACAGCTGTGAGCATCTTTTAAAAGAAGGGTTTTCAGCACAGCCAGGCCAATTGAGTAATCTAACTAAACTTTTAATTTGCTACAATTGTATTTGATTTATTCCTCAAATTCCCTCACACTGTTACCCATTTGAATCAACTTGGAACAAATTGTATTTATCAGTATTTAGGATACAAGAGTACAATCTCTAATGGGAAAACTTTTAGGCTTGGGTGGTGAAAAATTATTCTGAAATTTCACAGCAGCTGAGACAAGGAAGGTACTGCAGGTGTTCTGGAGTGCAGCTGGTTTCACACTCAGCCTGTTCACTACTTTATTATGTAAACCATCACTAACAAAATCAGATGCAACTGTTTTTTGATATTGCGTCTGATACACACTGGTAAAGCTAAGCTATGCTGAGGTACATACTTTAAAAATACTTCATAAGTAGAGGTGGTTCAATCTGAAAAATTTGTGGCTTTTGAGAGTCATAGATCTGGCTTTCTTCCCGGCTTTGATTTTGTATGCCACTGTGACCCTGTGCAAGTGACTCAACTTTCTCATCACCACAGCTGCGTTATCTATGAAATAAAGCAGCTGAACGTGATCTTTAAAGTGTCTTCTGATTCTGTGATTCTACAGAGTTTTTTTGTTTATTATTATTAGCTTGGAAACAAGTATATCACATATAACCTTATTTTCAGGAGATGTGTTTCAAGTTCCGAATAACCAATTCATATTCCAATATAGTGAGATCAGACCTCAGATTGTGACAAGTTGTTCCAATTTGTGTCTTAATTTTTTAAATGAAGGTAAAATAAAGAAAAACTTTGGGACTATTTCTTCTTATTAATATCTCCTTCTACTCCATTCCCAGCCTACCTTAACTGGGATTGTGTCAGAGTGTCCTTAGATAATTACTTTCTCTTAGTTGCCTTTTCAGCTGCTTGGTGGTTGGACATGTTTTTCTACACAGAAGGTCATTTGGGAGCTGGGGATAGTCAGGTAGAGCTGGGGATACTACCAACAAATGGGAGGAAAAATTCTACAGTAAACTACATGATAGGGAAAGACAGTGCTTTAAAGAGGTTTTTTTGTTTTGCTAGGTAACTCAAGCTGTAGTTGCTGAAATAGGAGGAAAGGATATAAAACTGGTCAATTTTCAGTTTTAATGACCTGGTAACTTTTGGTCTCTGGATTTTGGCATGCGTGAAGGCAACCAGCCTACTGTGAGCATTTCTTAGCAGCTGCATGTTCTAGTCATTTGCCAGTGAATTTCTGTTTTGTTTTTTTTTTTGGCTCATTTTGCTTAGTTTTAAGGAATTCTTTATTCTCTGCTAAAATGTCAACCCTTTTGACATTGCACTGTTTGCCCTTTTTCTGTGTCCTTGAATACCGTTCTGACATACATCCCTTTAAAATTCAAGGCCAGTTATTTAATTTTTTAAAAAATCTCCCTTACTACTGACCTTTTCAATTTCTGAGGAAGGTGAATAATTAGGGGTGCATTTGGCTCTTGGTTACCATCATCCTGATTGCTCTGAAAACAGCCCCTTCTGACACTAATTTCTAGTTCGATACCCTTGCTATGGAATCAGATAGGCAAGAGAAAAAATGGGACTTTCTGGTTTAACTTTAATTATTGGGTGAATTGTGTAGTGTGCTACATATGTCATTCTCAAAGTAGATAATCTGGAATGATACAAATATATATTTGCCTGCTTTAAGATTTGTTTACATTAGCATTTCCTCAGTTATATTAATTTTAGAGCAGAGGTCTACACACTTTCCTGTAAAAGATCAGATAGTGAATATTTTGGTCAACTACTCAAGCCTGCTGTTGAAATGGGAACCAGCCATAGACAGAATGTAAATGAATAGACATGGCTGTGTTCCAGTAAAATTTTATTTATTATACACTGAGATTGAAGTTCATATGCTTTTCATGTTCTTTCCCCTGCCAGCCATTTAAAAATGTAGAAAACTATTCTTAGCTTGTGGGCCATATAAAAGCAGGTTGGATTTGGCCCATGGGCCATAGTTTACCAGCTCCTGTTTTAGAGCAGTGATGATAAATTTGTTTCAGTTGCTTTCCTGTACTATTTAAGTAATTGTACAATTAGTACATTATAAAATCAGCAAAAAAGCTTTGAAATCTAAGAAGCCTGTTCCTGTTATCAGTAAAGTACTTAGCCATTTTAATGTTTCTTATATGTAAAATGAGAATAATTATATATTATAGTTCTTCATTTATAAGCAACAGAACTCACCTATTGTAATCAGAGTAGGGAATTATTAAATAATATTAGATAGTTTACAGAATCATTGGGGAGTGCTGGAGATACAGATCTAAGTCCAAGCTTCTGGGAACATTGCCCAAAACTATACTGCAGAACTATGTTTGAGAAAGCCACTCATGCTGAGCACTAAATACCAGGTACTCAGTTTGGTTGCAGATGCTACTGCTGTTGTTGCCTTTGGTGCTGTTTCATTGACAGGCACTCTAAATTGCAACACTGAGAATTGGCTAACCTTGGCTGCTGCCATCATCAAAAGCCAGATGTATCTGCTGCCTTGCGCATGAGCAAAAATGGAGGCTCTACCATTGCTTACTTCCAAATCAAGGTGGTAGAGCTCCAAAATGTAGAAATATCTACAAATTAAAAAGTCTCCTTGCTGTCATACTTCAGTCAAATAATAAAAAAAAATAAAAGTCTCTTCAAACTTTTAGTAGTGATGAATATGATAAATGTCCATAACAGCAGACACTTACTTGTCCCCTGCCTCAGCATAGTTACTTCCTTTTGTAAACTTCAAACAACTGGAACACGCTCTCACCTAAAAATTCTACAATTTATGAAAGGTTTGTGTTCTAAGGTGGTATGTGAATTGGTTATTTAGAACATAAAACTCATTCTCCATTCAGAACAAAAGTATTGTAAATAATGGACTTGTTTCTAGGTTAGCCAGAATAATAAGGTTGTTTATGAAAGCTAAATGTCATTTTCACAGAGCTAAGTTTCTTTATGATGGAAATATCCTGAGTGTTACCATCTTGCTACCAGGTGGCTGTGTGTCCCCTGTGAAATGTGGTACTGTTTAGTGTGGAGGTGAGGGGGAACTTGTTGCTTACAGTAGATTGCATTGTTAAAAGACAGTTGCTTCTCTTACTGGGCATCTCTACAGGAACCCCTACCTATGGGAGAGATACTTTCTTAACTCCTGTTGACATCAGGCTTGCCCATGGAACTTGCTTTGGCTGATGGAAGATGAGGAGAAGTGATGTCCGTCATAAAGCTGTAGGGGCCATTTGCATTAAGCAATTTTTGCTTATTTTTCTCTGCCCCAAGAACAATAGGTACCAGATAAAGGCTGTTTCTTTTGCCAGATTCCAGAATGAAGAAGATACCTGTAGCCAACCCAAATCTGACATAACAAAAGTGAGAAATGCATTTTTGTCTTAGTGCAATAGTGGTTCATTAAAGTGCTGCCTATTGAGCCCAGGACCGTGTTATGGTTAAAACTAATTTAATAATCATAGTGCTTTTTTCACTGTATTGACATTTGTACTGTGGTTCAAAGTGATGCTTTGGGTCGGGCGTGGTGGCTCACACCTGTAATCCTAGCGCTTTGAGAGGCTGAAGTGGGAGGATTGCTTGAAGCCAGGAGTTCGAGACCAGCCTGAGCAAGAGTGAGACCCTGTCTATAGAAACATTAGCTGGGTGTGGTTGTGTGCACCTGTAGTCTCAGCTACTAGGAAGGCTGAGGCAGGAGGATCACTGGAGCCCAGGAATTTGAGTTTGCAGTGAACTATGATGATGCCACTGTAATCTAACCTGAGCGACAGAGCGAGACCCTGTCTCAAAAAAAAAAAAAAAGATGCTTTGGAAAACTTGCTGATTAGGAAAAATCAATGCAGTTGCTTCAAACTGTATTCTTTATCACCACGACGTATTTATCGTATACAAAAAACTTTTAAGAGCATGCATCTTTTTAATAGTCTCTGTGATGAAGTGAGAAGTGTTCCGTAAAGCACCTCTGACTGTAGAATTATGATGGTTGTCACAGGGAAAACGTGTGATTATTTGAGTTATGAGCCAATCTAGCCTCTTTTCATTTTTACTTGAACAGTGACTCACTGTGGTTGTTCTGACATGAGCATTTGACAGACATATTTTCAAATGGACAAAGTGAGCCTTTTAGGAAAACAACTGTGTTTGTTGCCAATGATAAAATCTGAGATTTCAATTGAAAATTAGGATTTTGGAAAATTATCAGCTATTGCAAGCTTGACAGCTTGCCAATATACTTAGGCTTTTTTCTGATGAGCTTGGTAGTGACAGTAGTGAATGTAATTTTGAAATTTTTTATGCTTTGCAATGGAACACCAACATTTGGGAGATCTGCTTGACTCAGTAGACCAATATTTTCTAATTGATGCATGATGTTAAAAAATCATGCATGGGTAAAAAGCTCTATTCAATATTGCCAAAACAGCAGATTTTAATGTAAGAGTTTAAAAGTTCATCAATAGGATTTAAGATTTCACATTGCAGTGAACCTTGATGAAACTATCACTTGTTGAGTTTTAGTATAATATCAAAGAATAATAGTCATAGCAATCTGAAAAGACTATGAAATATATTGCTCCTTTTTGCAGCTACATATCAAATTCATTCCCCATAGTTGTTTCTTGTGAGGACCTGACCTGGAAGTCTAGCCACATGATTAGATCCCATTCAGGAAGTGGTATGTATCTCACTTTTTTTCCCCTTCTTGACAGTATGGACCATAAGGTGTTTTGCCCATTGGGAGGATTTCTCTTTTTAACTTTCCTTTAAGAGCTACCCCAGGTGGGGCAGTATGATTAAAAGAGTCAATTTCTGGGTGATACCAGGATATGGTGCAGAGTTGTCTGTAATCTAGGATCATATTTTTTTCCTTTTCAGTTAGCAAATCATAAAAGAATCCCCTTATATATTAATAGTATAGGGCTTGTTTGAGGAAGAAATAGCATTTTATCAGGAGTGACACACTGAAAATGTAAGCCATCTGCTCATGCTTCACAATCAGCCTGAATACTGTCCTGTGTATACCATGAACACATGATGATGGAGTGTTTGTCACATCACCTTTAACTTGATAGATCAGATGATGATAATTCCAGATTTGCAGCTCAGATTTCATACTCCACTGTGGTTAGATCTTTATTCTCTACCAGTACAAGTATACCAAAACTGTAAGAACTTTTTTCAAAGAGAATCTTTGACAAAGAAGGCATGACTTTGTCTTAAAAACCCTTGGGTGTCTTTGTTGATATTCTTCTAAAGGGGTTTGCCAGTGGCTCCTGATGGCACTGATCAGTTGACACATGGAACATCATTGCATTGCAGTCATAGAATCATCATGGTCAAGTGACAGAGCTATTGTACTGCAGCCTGGATTGATTAGAGAATTTTCTCTTCCTGTGGGCCACACTTAAAATTGTAGGATTTCAGATTACTCAGCGAATAGAACAGAGCAGCACACACAAATTGGTGTATGTTGTTTTCAATATCCAAAGAGGCCCAGCAAGCTTTTTGCTTCTTAGTTGTAGGACATATAACATACAGTGATTTGTCTTTCACCCTGGAGGGCTGTCCTGACATGCCACAGTCCATTGGCCCCTGGAACTTCATTTAGTGTTCACAGGACCTTGTATTTTCTCCTTACTTATTTTCTATTTTCAAGCATCTAGAGTACTGTTGCTTCCTCCTCACAAAGTCCTTCTGGCCCGATGTTATCAGTGTAGTGGACCAGCGTGACGTCCAGTGGTGTGGTGAAGTAATTAAGATCATGTGAAAGCTGGAAAATTTACTTAACCTGAGGCAATACAGTGAGTGTGTACTGCTGTCCAAGCCAAATGAAAGCAAATTGCTTTTGCAGTTCTGTTTGTAGAGATAGAGAAACCATTTGCTGCGTACCATGTACTGCACTAAACAGATCATATTTGGATACCAGCTTTGCTTCTAGTCATTAAGATTAAAATACTGTCATTCTCTAAGAATATTTGTGTTCTGCATTAGCCAGACAGTTGTATTAAGTAGATATCTGCTAGGATTGCAACCCTTGTGTCTTTCACTTGTTTGGTAATTCTCCAGAGAGTGCACTATTAATTTTGTTTGGAGGGAGAGCTCCAGGGATCTCCACCTGACCTTTCCTGATAAACTACTACCCTGCTACTCCGTCATGGCATCAATGTGGGGATTTTGTCAGTTGATCGTAAACTGAGACTACCCTTTGCAACTCTACATTCAGCATGTGGGGGAAATAACCATAAGGTGGGAGGATTGATCCACTCTCTGATAAACAGACTTGGGCCAAAATATGTATTATTTGACCGCTGTCATCCCTCATTCTGACAAGTGTATCACAGTGGTGCTATCTAGGTCTTCAGAGATTAATTTCAGTTAGATTTTATAGTCCCAGAAAGGTCTGGGTATTTCAATAAGTGGCTGTTGATCTTTGTGGAAAGCCAACAGGAAAATCACGGTGCTGTGTATTATAGAGCCTTGTCTAAAGGGTATTTTGCTTCACCTTCATTCTGGGCTCTGGGTCTGGGAACTTTGAGAGTCTAATTTTTTTCTATGTTGGTAGCTTATGTCCCCTTTGTCAGGCCTCTTTGTATGCCATAGTTGGTTGTTTGTATAGATATGGGCTCAGCAAACTTTTTCTCTAGGGGGCCAGATATACTATACATAGTCACTGGAAGGAAAAAAAAAACTACCCAGTGCTGCCATTGTAGTGCTAAAGTAGCCATAGAATATATAATACATAAATGAGCACGTCTGTGCTCCTATAAAACTTTATTTACAAAAACGCAATGCGTCAGATTTGGACCTTGGGTTGTAGTTTTCATATTTCTGGTACAGCTCACATAATATAGTGGAATGTCCTTTATTATGGTTTTAGGTGTGGTTTTAGGGACTTTGCAAAGTTCTTGCAGACAAACCAGTTTCATAACCACTAGATTCCTATTTCTTTGACCTTGCCTGGCGCTACTTGATGTTACAACTAAATAATCAGCAAAACCAGACTATACATTTGATTTTTGGCTTTGAAAGCTTTACAGTAGGGGTTGGCAAACCACAGCGTGAAGGCCAAATGTGGCCTGCCACCTGATTTTGTATGACCCACAAGTTAAAAATGTTTTTCACGTTTTTAAATCATTGAAAAACAATTAAAAGAATGATGTTTCGTGACAAGTGAAAATCATATGAAATTAAAATTTTCATGTATGAAGTTTTATTGGAACACAGCCATATTAATTTATGTATAGATTATGGCTGCTTTTACTTCAGAACAACACACTTGGGTAGTTGCGACAGAGACCTATGTATGGCCTTAAAAAAAAAATCACTGTCTGGCCCTTTACAGAAAATAATTTGTTGACTCCTGCTTTGGAGAATGGAGAAAGATTCTTTTATGTCATGCTTCGTAACTGCCTTTTTGGTCAGTGCCACGAGTCAAGAATTTATACTGTGAATATGCCTTTCTCTTTCTTTCCCAAACTCCTGGGCTCAAGTGATCTCCTGCAGGCCCATGCCACCACCACCCCACCCCTCCCCATTTTTTTTTTTTTTCTTTTGGAGACAGGGTCTCATTCTGTTGCTTAGACTAGAGTGCAGTGGTGTCATCATAGCTCACAGCAACCTCAAACTCTTGGTCTAAAGCAATCCTCCCACCTGCCAAAGTGCTAGGATTACAGGTATGAGCCGCCATGCCTGGCCCACTTTTTCTTTTTTGAACTCTCTCCAGTGCTGTTAGAAGCAGTTGTCCCACTCCACTGTCCTTGTATGGCTACATCATGCCCTTCACAGTTTTCTACTGCAGTCTCCACTTGGTCCCCAAAGCCTTGTTTTCAGTAGGCACTTCATTATAGATGATCACAGTTGATAATTTAATTTTGTTATAGCCTGCATGAACTATCAGAGTCCCATCTTGTATAATTGTGTCCTCACCGAACTCAAACGTAACCAGTTAGATAATTTTCTTACATTCCCATTGCCTTGAAGTTTGCTCATACATCTCCCTCACAGGGTGGTTATAAGAATTGAAGGAGATAAGTATTATCCTACGTTACTGAATTTTTACTGTTTGCAGGGACTGAGCTAAGTGCTTTTCATACTTACGAAATAGTTACGGCTGGTGCACAGGTGTAGTGAGTCATCTCACTTGATTGTTCACAGTCAGTTACACATGAACTATTCATTCTACTCTTTCCCCCCTTTCTCACTACTGTACTTGACTAGTGAAAAAAAAAAAAAGGTAAAATGCTTAGTATAAAGCCTGCCACATAAATATTCAATAAGGGTTAGCTGGTATTTTTAAGTTTAGGAGTAAATATTTCCCCCATGATTACTTCATGCACTGCATAAAAAAACCCAAAACAAAACAAAAAGCTTCATTAGCCTTTAAAAGTCTTAAAAGTCACATTAAGATTTAAGTGGTTGACATGAATTAATATTTTTTGCTGTAATATTCCTTTTTTGGATTTATAGATAAATACAGTTGATTTTCATTATTCACAGTACTTATATTCTATAAAGTTCCTGTGAACACTAAATTAGCAAACGTGGAGCCATTGCTTCTAGGGGAAATACAGAGTTAGGTTCCTGCAAGCCTCTGGTGACAACATTTTTTTTTTTTGTAAACTAATCAGTAATAATGTTTTGCATGTTTCTGTGTAGACACCTTATTTAATATATATTCATTCATTAACATTGCACTTAGGGCCAACAATGGTATAACCCATTTATGAACAAAGCTTATATGCCACACATATTTTCTATATAAGGTACATCACAGCCTTCTTGCACTTAGCCACACTAGATAGCACTTTAGCACAATGCAACACACAAATGCAAAATGTGGCACTAAAGAGACCACACAAAGACATTTGTTTACAATGTGATGGCTGAAACCAGAAGTCAGAATGCTGCCTTGTTTGACCTCAGCTGGGTAAGTGTGTGATGGGCAACTCTAATTTTTCTGCATTCTGCGCATGTCTGCATATGACCTGAAAAGTGCCACAAGTATTAATTTTTGGGTTACTTATACATTTTAGCAAGCAGGCAAATTTACAAATACAAAATCCACAAACTAACGAGGATGCTACTAACATCATTTTTACCTCATGTTTTATTTATATTTTAATTTTAAATAAAAATTTTTAGATTTCATTTTATTTATGTATTTACTTTTAGAGACAGGGTCTTGCTCTGTCACCCAGGCTGGAGTGCAGTGATGCTGTCATAGCTTACTGCAGCTTCTTAACTCCTGGGCTCAAGCGATCCTCCTCTCTCAGCCTCCCGAGTAGCTGGGACTGCAGGTATGTACCAGCACGCTGGCTAAATTTGAAAATTTTTATTTCACTTTTAAAATTCATTTTTAATTGTAAAATACACATAACAAAATTTACTATCCTAACCATTTTTAAATATACATTTCAGTAGTGTTAAGTACATTCATGTTGTTGTGCCACCAAATCTCCAGAACTCTTTTTATCTTGCAGAACTGAAACTCTATGACCATTAAAGAGCAACTTCCCATGCCTCCCACTTCCCAGCTACTGGCCACCACTGTTCTACTTTCTGTCTTTATGAATTTGATTACTTTAGGTACCTCATATAAGTGGAACCATACAGTGTTTGTCTTTTTATGAACTCCCTTTATTACGCTTAGCACAATGTTCTTACAGTGCATCTATGTTGTTGTAGCATGTATCAGAATTTTCTTTTTATTTATGTATTTTTTTTTTATTTTACCCACACCTTCATTTTAGCCCAAGAAATTCCTTATTTTTAAGGCTGAATAATACTCCGTTGTATATATAGACCACATTTTGTTTATTCATTCATCTGTTGATGGACACTTCGGTTGCTTCCACCTTTTGGCTACTGTGAATAATGCTGCTATGAGCATGGGTGTACAAATATCTTTTGAGACGCTACTCCCCCCAACAGATTATCTTTTATATGCCATATAGATGTACTGTAAAAATAAGTGAACCAACCAGATAGAACAGATGTATACTATACACTGACTTGTAAAAGTTCTGTTTGAGTTCATTTAATTAACCGAAGACAGCTGTTGTTAAGAGTTTGGAGTACAACTTAGTAAATGTGTTTGTGTACTTTCAGGTGTGTGTAAAAAAAAAATGGGAAAAAATTTTAATATGGCTTATTTATATATGGTTTAATAGCAGTCGGGATCATACACATACTGTTCTGTTGACTTGTTAATCTAATATATTGGGGGTATTATTGCATGTAAATGCAGATATATCTTAACTGCTACCTAGTATTCTAATATCTGCATATACCATGCTTTTTAGAAATCAAAGTCATTTTTTAAATTATTTAAAAGTAATGCATACATGTGATAGAAAAACTCCAAACAGTACAGAATGGTATGAACAAAACTACGAATATCTTTTCCCTCTGCTTCTCCCATATTTGTAGAGGCAGTCGCTGTTAACAGTTCTGTTTATTTCTTGCTTGCTTTAGTTACTTTAAATAATAAATTATACCAAAGACTCTTATTTCTTGATAGATTAACCATGGGATATATTTTATATGAAAGCTTTGAGTAAGTTAGTGCTTTTATTCTTCCTTATATTTTCTTCCTCTTTCCAACTTTAAAAAATGTATATTTTTTAACAGGTTAAGGATTATAGATTGCAACTAGTTTTGTAACTCCCTCCCCCTCCGTGGGATGATTAAAAATTGGAAAACAAAATTACTAATTGTTATGACTTATTTATTATGTAATATTTATGAGGAAGGAAATATACTGTGACATTAAACTTTTGCTGTTAAAGGAGATTCTCTCATTGTCAATGACAAGTATATCCTGTTTTGTTTTTCACTTGTTACTTCTAGTTCATACTCAGCTGCCACTGCTTCTCTTTAGCTCACATCGTGTTTTCTTGGGTTCCTTTTTTGTTTTGTTGTTGTGCCTTTTCAGTTTATTCATACAAGTAAAATTTCAAGTCTCGAGTGTCTGAAATGTCTTTATTTTGACTTGATGGTAAATCTGATTTGTGAGAGCAGTGCTTTTTCAACCTTTATCATGTCATGATATGGAAATCTTTTAAATTTGACAACTTATTTTTCTCTAGCTCTTGGAAAGTTTAACTTGCCCCTTTTTTGGTTAATTACCCTCCATCTCTCTTCTCTACTTTTGAGCGCCTTATGTAAGTGGATGTTAGACTCCCCTAGAGTGTCACATTTTACTTTTTTACTTACAGTTTTTTTTTTTCCTTTACCTTCTGGGAAATTGTGTCATAGATAAATAATTTGGTGTTTAGTCATGCCCATTTTATTAACTACATTTACTTAATTTTTTTATGCTTTAATGATTTTTAATAGCCGTTACTGTTGCTTCTTTCTTAAATATGGCCTATTTTTATTTTGCAATGTTTTCTTCAGTCCCTCTGAAGATATTAATGAGAATTAAAATACATTTTTCCCAGATTTCTCTTCTCTCTGTTAACAATTACGCCTATTCGTCTTGCTCCTTCTCTTTTATTCTGTTAGGTTTCAGCCTGTATTTTGTGGATTTTGGTTAGTATTGGCAGTTGATGTGTGTTTCTGCTGCAGCATGTCGTTCTTTTTCTATGTTTTTCTATGTTCTTCTCTCTTGAATGGTAGTTTTGGTGGTAGGTTCTGTGAAGTGGAGTCAAGAGCACTGTGGACCAGCAGGGCCCCTTCTGTAGAGTGTGGGCGAGGAGTCAGCAGGCAGTGTGGCACCCTACTCCTTGGATAACTGGTGTCTTTAAGTACTTCAGGTGGGGCAGTGCTCTGGTATATTTCTGCTGTCATTTCATTGTAATCTAAGTCTTTTCCCTGCCATTTTGGTGGGACCTTGGGAAGGAGGAGCCATAGATACATTTATTCAGTCTTCTGCCTTGAATTGTAGTTGACTAATTTGTGACTGATTGTAAAAGTCCCCCAACATATCTTTCTCTTAACCTGGATCACTTCTTTTTTCGTAGTGCCTTAGAAGAATTAATAAATTATCTCTTTTCTCCCAGTAACAAAGAACACTTTAATTTTCAGTGTATGCCATAATGCCCATTGCTGGTCTCTGGGCTTGTGTCCTCTTATTGAAGAAAGCATGCATAACTGTAGTCATATTGCTTGCCATCACCTGCTGAGTGCTTTCTTTGTGTATAAGGTTATACATGTGAGTGAACTCATTTTTTTTAAAGAGACAGTATATATTGGAGAATATTTATCTAATCACTCATGAAAATGGTCAGAAAACTGATAAAATTGGGTTGTTACCTTTAGTGAAGCATAGCAAAGCAGGGAAACATTTTTGAAAATGATTTAGTAAAAGCCCTGGGGCGGGGAAGAGATTGTAAGAAAGAGTGCATTTTTCTTCTTTGCCATCTTAATGGTTGTGCAATGTAGTTTTGGGATATACTTTGTCAGTGGGGAAGACAAATGCCTTTTCATGTAACACCTTTTAAGCCTTGTTTATTTATCCGTTTATTTTTGGTAATATATTTAGGACATGGTGATGGATTTTATTGCCCAAATGTTTTAAACATCAGGCTTTTGATGAAAAATTGAGAGGATATGTCAATGCTTACAGTAGTAATAAAGACAATGCTTATTTAGGTCCATGGCTTTCAGACTTTTTTTTTTGCCTGTGATGCTCAGTAAGATACACATTTAACATTGCTGCCTTGTGCATGTGTGTGTATAATTAAACTGAAATTAGAGTTCCGTGAAGCGATATTTGCCCTTCATGTGATGTACTCATATTATTGATTTCATTAAAAAAGGGTGTGACCCACTACTATCTTATTCACAAATGGGTTGTGATCTGCAGTTTGAAAACCCTTGATCTAGATCTTGATCTTTTGCAATAGTGGAAAGTTGGAGAGATGTGGATTCAAGTAGACCTAGGTTCTTGTAGCTCAGTGGTTTTAGATAATTCCCTTCTTGCAATTATAAACTGGGAATGATAATATCTTCTTAGCTTGATTGTGAGGATTAGAAATATTAATATATACAAAGTCCTAGCAGTGCTGGGAATGATATAGATATTTAATAGTTGGAAGCCTTCTGTTATTGTTATTTTTACCGTATGGTAGCTATTGTATTAAATAGGCACTGAGATTCAAACATTTTTGCCTTAGGAAGGTAACATTTTATTACTATAGAGACATATAGACATAATTTCTATACAGGGTGAGAAAGATGTTAGTAAAGTATATGAGAGGTATAGTAACCTAAAGGAGGAAGTCAAGGTGGGGAAATTACAGGTATGTCCTTTTTTTAAAGTTATAAGGAACATGGTCTCTCAAATTACCTCCAGCTCTAGTTCCTTTAAGAAATGGGGAGGTAAGGAAAAACAAGAATCATTTTAAAGCTGCGAAGCCAGGTATTTCAGAGAACTGCAGCACTGTTTCGATCATAACTGATTGTTTTCACTTTCTGGCTTTATGGATAATTGGCGTGTGTTCTAGAATGTAACATAGTCTTAGAGACTAAATGATGATGGATTCCTCTTCATAGCAGCAGTACTTGGCTTCCAAGTCTAGTATTCTGCCATTGTAACTCAGTTCTCTCTGTCTGTTCTCGATAGACCAGCCTCTACTCTTCTCTGCTTTATGGGTTGTGACTTGTGCTGACCTTTTTCATACTCTTGTTTTCATGACTCCTGGTTTTTTGGTTGAAAGTAACAGAAGCAGAATCTAGTTGGGTGAAGCAAAAAAAAAAAAAAAAAAATAGGAGGACATGTGGTAATTCATGGTATTTAAAAAACCCTGAAGAGCAAAGAATCTAGGTTGTAGGAATCAGTGGGTTGACTTGGCAGTGGTTAAGAATCAGTTTTAATTATTTTCCTGTATAGTTTCTCTCTCTTTGTATGCGCCTATCTAGCACAGTGTCTGATTTGTCTAGATTGAGTTATGTTTCCATTCTTTGGCCAGTGGAGGACACAGCCCAAGACTGTGCAGGAGAAGCTGTGTAGTTTTTCAAAAGCAGAATCAGAGGACTAAAAACAATAGACATCCAATATAGTGTTACTTATAAAATAATATGCGTATATTATTTTATTCAAACTCCAGAGAGAAGATAGTATGGTTCTTAATCATTATCTAGTATAGAGTATGTTTATTGGGCACATACGTGGTGTAAAAAGTGAGCAGAACTTTGGAGGAGTATGTGACAGACCTTACAGTGTATATCTCGAAACTATGTCAGATGACGGGAGAGAGATAATAAAGATGATATCCACCCAAGGATTTTCGGTTCGATTATTTTAAGCTGTGAAATTACATAATCGTATTTAGAACATTCACTCTGGAGGCATTATTAGTGGAGGAGTGAGGGGAAGAGCTATGTGAGCAGGCAGAGGTAGCCAGGACAGTAAGAAAGCTGTTGGAATAGTTGAAGTCCACGTTTATGAGGCCCTCTGTGATCTGGCCCCACCTGTCTCTTGCCATGCTCTAGCCATATTTACCTTTTGCTCGAATCAAATTTATTCTCACCTCAGAGCCTATACACTTGCTGTGGTTCTGTCTGCTTGGAATTCTCTTACGCCTCATCACTTGCATGGATTCTTGTCATTTGTACCTCAGGTCGTATGTCCCCTGTGCGTTTCCTGGCTGTATTCTATAATCCCATTGCCTCTGTGGCTTTTTACAATCATATCATTCTATTTTATTTTTTTCATCACAGTTATTACAGTTGTTTTTGGATCCACTAATGTTGCCAATTAGGCAAAATTTGATTGCCATGCAAGATCCACATGACCCAAAATAACAGTGCTGATCAATCCGTGGTTTATTGCTGCAAAAGGATACAGTATAGCAACTGCTTTAAAGTAAGGTTTTGCATCACAACCAAAGGCTCCTCACAGCAATGGACCCGAAGAGGCTGAGCATGAGCTCTGCTTGTCTTCCATATGTAGGGCCATGTGGATATCTTCTCTCTTAGATCAGGATCACTTATGTGTACAGGGAACACATTGGAACTAGGGATCTCACAGTGGAGTCTCAGGGGGGCTTATATCCTGCTGGCCACATAGGCATATTTGTGCTACCTAACTAGCCCTAATGGCAGAGCCCTTTGGAGGTCTCGCCAAAACCAGGTGCAAACCATTAATCTCACAGTTAACAATAAACAGTGTCAACAAACTGGTACAAATAGACCACAGCTCATTGGACCCGGGGTTTCACAGCAGCATTGTAAATCAGTATGTTTTGTGCTTTGACCAGACATCAGTGCCATGCTGGTACTTCTCTTACTTCAAGAATATACTCAAGCCAATTCCAGGCCTTCTGGGATTAACCCTCAGAGTACTTTTTATTTACATTTAAAAAAAAAATTGTCCACTAGAATGTAAATGTTAGGTAGAGCAGGAATCTTGTCTTTGTGGGAGGATGTCAGTGCTTTGATTAAATGTGTTTAATATTCGACGAAGTATATTCAGAATGCCAAAAGTGTCTTGTGTCTTGTACATTTAAGTTTGTTTTCTTCCCAACTTTTAGGTGTGAGACTAAGTATCTTCAGAAGACCAGGCACTTTATGCAGTGTTGAGGTCAAGAGGGCAGCAAGTGATAAGAAGGTATGGGTGTAAAAGTGAGTGTGATTCTGTTCCCCCTTCTTGTTATTCCTTCATTTTTTCTTGACTTTCCTGTAGGGGTCTTTATGATTAGGCAAATAAGGTGGTTTTACTTTTTTGTGTGTTTCATGTCTTTGAGAAAGAGTTAGACACTCAAAATATTTTGTATAACATATCTCCTACAAAGAGAATTCTAGTATTTTATCAAACAAATTAGGCAGTAATAAATAGCTGCCATTTTTTTTGAGTGACTTTTATTTACCAAACATTGTGCTAAGTTTTTTTTTATACACATTATCTCTGATGCTAATGAGGACTTCATAATGTGGGTAGTAATATCCCTATTTTATATAAATGTAATCTGAGGCTCAAAAGTTTAGTAGTATGCTCAAGGGTGGTTTTTTGTTGTTATTGTTTTTTCTTTTTCTTTTTTTGAGACAGGGTCTCACTCTGTCACCTGGGCTAGAGTGCGATGGTGTCAAGCAATCCTCCTACCTCAACCTCCCAAGTAGTTGGGACCACATGCACCACCATACCTTGCTAATTTTTCTATTTTTTTGTAGATATCTGGGTCTGGCTCTTGCTCAGGCTGGTCTCAAACTCCTGGCATCAAGCAATCTTCCTGCCTCAGCCTCCCAGAGTGCCAGGAGTACAGGCATCAGCCACTGCGCTGGCCCTCAAGAGTGTTGTTATTAATTACTTGGTAGAGGTAGATTTGGACCTACGTCATTCTGGCTCCAAAACCAGAGTTCTTCCCATTGTACCATGTAGTAAAAGTAAAAGAGTCAAGAACCTTATAGTGAATGCTAGCTAGCCTAACCTTTGAACATACAGTGGTAATATAGGTGAGAAAAAATAATTTAAAGTTCTATGTCTTACAGCTTTCTGATTCCAGAATAACAGTAACTTCTGGGGGCTCTGTCTTGTCCATTTCTGTTTCCTTTGATTTTGCATTTAGAACTCTCTCAGTTATCTTTTATTGGATTCTCACCAAATTGTCTTAAGATACATTGACTTGGATGCCCCTGATTTGCTGAAGTTCTCCTTAGTATATTCTCTGAAACCTGGTTTCTGTTCCATTGTGCCACTGGCCTCACAGTAAGCCTCCCTGATTTAATTGCACAGTACATCTAAACCCCAACGTGGAGGCTTTTGCCTTCAAAACATTTCTGTTAAATAAATGGCCATTCTCTGTGGAGTTATCAGCAGTTATTTTAGTCTAGACTCTGATCATCTCTTTATGGGTCTCTATTTTTGTTTTTCTTTTAAGTAATTATTATTTAACTTAATTGTTTTGAACGGTTGAACATTCTATATGGTTCAGTGTTTAAAATGTATAAAAATGCATACAGTGAAAAATCTTCCCACACCTGTTCCCTAGCCATTTGATTCTCCTCTCTGGAGCAAACCAGTATTACCAGCTTTTTGTATGTCCTTCCAGAGGTGATGTTATTATGTATAAACAAGTATATAATATGTTCTCTCCCAATGTTTTTTCTAAAAATATTGCAGTGTGTTATACACACTGTTTTGCCTCCCCACCCCCAGCCCTCCTTGATAGCCTAGCAGTATATCCTGGTGATCATGTCCATATCACTGTCTGAAGAGTTTCTTCTTCATTCTTTTTTTGACTAATATTCTTTGTAATATTTCCAGGCCCCCCCATTGATGTTATTCATTTGCTAATGCCGCAATGAATAACATTGTATGTAAGTTATTTTGCATGTGTGCAAACATATTTTGAAGGATAAATTTCCCATAGTGGAATTTCAGGGTCAAAGGATATGTGTAGTTTAGAATTTCCCTGCCAGGTTGTCTCCATGGAGGTTGTAGTAATTGACACTCCTACCAGCGGTGTGTGAATATTAGAACACTGCAAAGTGTTACAGAACTTTTTTTAATCTTTACCAAATTGGTAGGTGAAAAATGGTATCTTGTATTTTTTTTAAAGATACCCTTTTCACTGCGATATACGTAATATATAAAAAGGTACAAAGTATATCTTCATGTCACATATTGAACAAACCTGTGTAACTGCTACCCCAGTCATTGCTCCATCCTTGGGCTGTGTAAGGTAACCATTGTCTTGATGATACATCTATTCATTATTTTTATACTTTATATAAATCATACAGTATATGCTCTCTTTATGGCTTATTTTGCTCAGCATTGTATCTGAGATTCATTCAGATGGTGTCAGTGAAATCCTAATTTGCACTTCTCTTATGAGGAGGTTGAGCACCTTTTAAAGCTTAAAGCTTTAAAATTTTTATTTTCTGTAAGCTGTTTATTTCCTGTATCCATGAGTAGAGGATCATTTTCTTATGTATCTCTTTATGTGTAAAGGAAGCTAGTTGTTTGTCTGGGATATGAGTTGTAACTATTTTCTTCATTTAGTCATGCCTTTTGATATTGCATATGATGGTTCTTGCCATGATAAATTCTTTAAAAAAAATTGTAATACAATGTAATTTATTTCTTATGGCCATTAAACTGTTCCCCCATTATATTGTTTTCCTCAGTGGGTCTGCTGTCATCTGGGCAGCCTATAACTTTTGTAAAATTACACCTCAGTGTCAACAAAGATGAAAGCGCAATAAATAAAAAGATAACACTGAAAGTGAAATTTGAATCACACATAAATGAAGTCATAGAAGAAGTAGCTGACCAGGAGAATGTTGCCATTGTCACTGGTCAAGATACTCTTGACACGCAGCTCGAGAGACTTAGTGAAGGTCAACTTATGGACATAAATGAGGAAAGTGATTACGATGAAAAGGATGATGGCCCTGGAAGTAGTGACACTGACAGAAAACTTCACACCAAAGGAACTCTCTTTCAGAGATATTTCATGACATTGAAAGTACAAAACATAAAATGTTAGAAGCTGGTCCCAACTTAGAAAGTTGCATGACAACTCCTCAAGATTTATAATATAAAAGATTCTTGCTCTGTATCATAAGTTATACAGCGAGAAGAAGATAAGTACTGTTCAAAGTACTTGACAAGTTATTTACAAAGAACTGAAACAATTTGCAGTGGTTTTAAGTTACAGTATACCAAGTGAATATTAGTTTTACAATACTTTTATTTTTCTGCATATTTATAACTGATAGAGAGTTTTTAATATTTTGACAAAATTTGAAAGGTCATGGAACAATTCCCATTGATAAAGATCACTTTGCTTGGTTTCAAATCTCGCTTGATCACTTTTATAGTCCCTCACTACCATCCCACAATGAGGATTGCCTAGATATGGTTAAACAACAATAAAAAACAAACAAAAAAAGAAACAAAAAACAAAACCAAAACTCCTTAAATTGACTTAATGTTTCACACAGTGGTCCTATCATTGTTTGTTCTGACCTTTGAGTCTATCATAGGTTAAATAGAAGTGCATATTTGGTTTGTTTTTCTTGTACTTAGGATTTGAGTTTCTGGAGCTCCTCTAGATCTTACTTCTTCCCAAAATTGTCAGATACAGATACTAATAACAACAATGGTTTTGTTTATTCTTTGAGCACCTGCTATACACCAGGCACTGTGTTAGGTATTGGAGTATTTAACGTTAAATAACATTCCATCTCCCTTTTTCCTTTTTTTTTTTCTTCACAATCTACAAAGGGCAGGTAGATAAGAGATAATACAATGGAGTTATATAGAAATATCATAGAATTATAGTTAATGATACTGAGAATTTCATCAAATTATTTTAAATGCTTTTAAGGTGTTGCTGAATTTTGTGCTGTTTTCTGTGATGTTAGAGATACCATAAAAGAATGATTATTGGTTGGGTGTGTTGGTTTACTCTTGTAATCCCAGCACTTAGGGAGGCTGAGGCAGGAGGATCACTTGAAGCCGGTAGTTTGAGAGCAGTCTGGGCTACATAATGAGACCCTATCGCTACAAAAAGTAAAAAAATTAGCCGGGCATGGGGACACACCTGTAGTCACAGCTATTTGGGAGGCTGAGGCAGGAGGATCCCTTTGAGCCCAGGAGTTTGAGGTTGCAGTGAGCTATGTTGATGCCACTGCACTCCAGCCTGGGCAACAGTGAGGGGGGAAAAAGATCTTGGTTTTAAGGGAATTGTTGAGAACTGTATATACAAGTTGAGCCCCTGTGTATAGGTCAGGCAGCAGCATGTCGAGATACATGCCATAACACAAACATTTGTAATGGAAAGAATTATGGAAAGAATTATACTTGAGCAGCAGGTCCTGTATTGATTATAATCTGTCTATGGCAGATTAATCTTTAAAACAAATAGCCCATTGTTTTTATCGTGAATGTATTTTATGAGGAGTAAACTACAGGTTAGTTGACAAACTGAGGAGTTACATCATAAGTTATTGTTGAAACTAGATTCTGAGCCTCCTATTCTAGTGTTGTTGCTCCTAATCCTAAACCTAAATGGTTAAATATTATAATTTAACATTCCACATAGTTATTTGAAAAGGATTTGATTTTGACATCATTTCTGTGTAAAAGCTTGATTATTGCGTGTTCCTTTTTTTCTAGGATGAAATCAGAATATATTGATTTTAATTATTTACTAAACATATATTTACTCAATATTTATAGTGAACCTGTGCTAAGAATTCTAAGGGATATGAAAATCTCTGGCAGTAGACTACCATGGAATTTAGTTTAATAGAAGAGATAAGTCTCAAATATGAATAGCTAAACAAACAATACAAGTTGGCAGTCATCATCTTATGGGTGGTACACATGAGGACTTAGTGAGGTTAAAAGGAGTAAGCAATTATTTCCAGCTGGGGGAATCAGATGGATGCAGGATTTGAAGGCCATCTCATGAGCATGTTAGTGGATGATGTACCAATTGGCGCAAACAACACTAGGAAAGTCCTGATGATATAAAAGCTTCTCTGGTGTGTCTTAATTTTATTACATAACCCATGTTTGGTAAATGATATTTGACAAATGATTGTTGGATCATTAATATTACTGTTTTTTGTTCTCAAAAGAATATCGTGTTAGATGATTCAGGGTAGTGTAGCAGTTCTCAAAGTGTGGTTCCTGGCAACATCAACATCTCCTGGTAACTTGTTAGAAATGGCGATTCTTGGCTGAATCCCAGATCTGGCATTTGAAACAAAGTCTGGGGGTGGAACCCAGCAATCTGTGCTTTCAACAAGTCTTTTCTTGTTTTAAGAGGAGTAGGCATTTCTGGTTTATTATTACCTTTTTAAAAAATGTGTTATCTGTATCAGCTTTATTAAGCTATTAATGATTAATAGCCCATTCCATAATTTAATTAAAAGTTACTATTCTCCAGCTTATTATTTGAGTATAAACTCTTTGTCAATTTGAAGGGTGATTTTTTTACTTGAAAATTTGAAAATCTAGAAATTGAATAGTTTAGTGAGCTATTTTAATTGTCTTATCAGTGGCAAGAAAATTGCCAGCACTTCTTGGCACATCAAGTATACTGGCTATTCTATTGCCACCTAGAATTTAAAAATGAGTTATTGTAGTCATTGGTAATATATATAGAAAGGAACTATGTCCTGATGTATTTTTTCATTCTTGTATAGTTTTATAATGTCACATGTCAATTTTACATGAAAATTTTTTTTGAAATTCTAATAATTCATTATTTCTTATGAAGTTCTAATAATTCAGCGACTGCCAGACTGTTTTCCAGAGTGACTGCATCATTTTACTTTTCCATCAGCAATGTATAAGTGCTTCAATTTCTCATATTCTTGCCAACCCTTATTACTGTCTCTTTCTTGGTAGCCATCCTTATGGGCGTGGAGTGGTATCTCATTGTGATTTTGATTTTCGTTTCCCTGATGGCTAATGATATTGAGCATATTTTCATATGCTTGTTATCCATTTGTATATTATTCTTTGGTAGAGTATCTGTTCAGATTTTAAAATCGGGTTGTCTTTTTATTTTTATTTTTATTTTTATTTTTTTTTGAGACAGAGTCTCACTCTTGCCCGGGCTAGAGTGCCGTGGCGTCATCCTAGCTCACAGCAACCTCAAACTCCTGGGCTCAAGCGATCCTTCTGCCTCAGCGTCCCAAGTAGCTGGGACTACAGGCATGCACCACCATACCCGCCTAATTTTTTCTATATATTTTTAGTTGTCTGATTAATTTCTTTGTATTTTTTTTAGTAGAGACGGGGTCTCGCTCTTGCTCAGGCTGGTCTTGAACTCCTGAGCTCAAACAATCCGCCCGCCTTGGCCTCCCAGAGTGCTAGGATTACAGGCGTGAGCCACCGCGCCCGGCTCGGGTTGTCTTTTTATTATTGAGTTATAATAATTTGTTGTATATTCTAAATACAACTCCCTTATGTGATTTACAAAAATTTTCTCCTGTGGTTGTCTTTTCACTTTCTTGATGGTATCCTTTGAAGCTAAAAAGTTTTAAAGTTTGATGTCAGTTTATTTTTTTCTTTTGTTGCTTGTGCTTTTTTGTCATATCTAAATCATAAAGATTTACCTATATGTTTTATTCTAAGGGTTTTAGAGTTTTAGCTCTACCTTTAGGTCTTTGATCCATTTTGTGATTTTTTTTTTTTTTTTTTTTTTTAAAAGAGACATGGTCTCACTCTGTTGCCTGGGTAGAGTGCAGTGGCATGATCATGGCTCACTGCAACTGTAAACTCCTAGACTCACGTGATCCTTCTGCCTCAGCCTCTTTAGTAGCTGGGACTATGGATACATGCCACCACACCCAGCTAATTTTTAAGTTTTTTTGTAGACATGGGATTTCACTATGTTGCCCAGGCTGGTCTTGAACTCCTGGCCTTAAGTGATCCTTCTGTCTTCAAAAGTTCCGGGATTACATGCATGAGCCACCGCACATGGTTGTAAATTTTTATATGATATGAAATAGGGTTCCCACTTAATTTCTTTTACTTGTGGAATATCCAGTTGTCCCAGCACCATTTGTTGGCCTCAGTTACAATGATAGATTTTTATGAATGTTTATATAGACTTTCCTGATCTTATTAGCAGTTGAAGAGATTTTGAGTTTTACTGCCACCCCGTTGTCCAAATTAAGAGCCTAAATTTACAAAGTATTGAAGAAAAAAATGTGAATAAAGCACTGCATTCCACTTTAGGAGTCTTTTTAAGGAGGACAGGACCTGGAGCAGGTTTTGATATTATGTTACAAATTTTAAAATGGGAAGCAGGATATTTGGGAATGAGAGACAGGGAGAAAGGCCTTCCAGTAGATTTTCATTTAGAGCAGAGTTAAGCTTGTTTTGTATGGTTCTAGAGCCCGTAAGAAGTAGTTACAGGGAAATATGTATTGAATCCTAGAGAAGAGAGAACTTCCAAACAGTGAGAAGTGCCTACTGATTTCGTAACGTGATGCTCATCATCAGAGGTGCTCAAGTGGGGTTGAATGATGGTTGTCATTAAAAGTACAGGAATGATTTCTGCATTGAAACGAAGGTTGTTGAAGAGTTGTTCTGAGATTTCTAGTAACTCAGTCGGCTGACTACGTTATGGTTTCCATTTCGCTATTCTAGTTTACTTTCACGTTTGTGAAGATTTTCTCCTCAGCGTTCATCCTTTCCCAGACTTCTATCAAGTATCAGAATGAAAATGTGGGAAAATTATTGTCTTGAAGGATTAAATGGTAGAAATACTCCAGTTTTTGATTAGCTAAAACCTGGAATACTTCTACCACTTGGAGAGGGATTCATTGTGTTCAAGAGTACTTGAACATGAGGTACTGTGGCAACAGTGAAAATTGAGATGAAAACTGAAAATTAAAGTATTAGTCTAACATCAGTTTTGTGCATGGTTGTGATGTGTAGATTGTGAATTGAGAAAAGCTTGCATGAATTGCAGGACAATATAAATTGTGAGAGTGTAAATGCAATTATTATTCTTTCAGGAAAATAAAGATACTTTTAAGCCTTAAATTTTAAGGTTTAAAATTTAAATTTTTGTTAATAATGTATATTCCCTTATGATTAAGAAGGTAAAAATACCATTTTTAGTGTGATATGACTTCTCCTTTGGAATTACTGTACATTTCTTAAAATTATTATAGTATACTAATCAATATTTTGTATTCCTTTGTTTTTGAAAGGACCACCTAAAGATTGCTACTGTTCAGTTTTCTCTTCATGATTCCGATAGGAGTTAGTAAAGACTTCCATTTCTCCTTCTCTCAAGTAAAAAAAAAAATGTAAGGCGGGTATGCGCAATACAGGACAGAATGTGGGGGAAATATTGCACATGATTTCCTATGGCTAACTTTTGCTCATAATGTTTAACAGTACTGTTACTTGAATTTAGACAGGAATCCACTGTGTTGGAGTCCCCCACCAACAATAATAAGCTACATTGTAATTTTTAAAATGCTGATGGAGTTGGAAGATGAAGACATTGTTGATACTAATTGTTTGGTATTTGCGGATGAGCCTGGAAAGGCTAATATTTGTTCAGTAGTGTTTTCTGCACATATGTGATGATCTGTGCTTTGATTTGCAGCTATAACCACTGTTTAAAGAACCTGTTGCTCTTTGCAACTGCCTTATTTAGCCCCGTCTGCCAGAAGCCATTGATCCAAGAGCTCTGCTTTTCCTCATGCTTGACTGTAATAGCTTTATGAAAGCTGGGCCAGCAAAATTGAGTTTCCAACAATGTGGCTTCAGTGTTGGTGGACTTGTAGTATTTTAGGTCAGAGATCTTGTCATCTTCAAGGGCACAAGAGTTCAAATTAGTACATATAGAGTCAAATTTGATGTCTGTGTTAGAGACACATCTCATGATAATATTAAGGGCTTTGGGTCATTACTTTGTAATTTTCCGGGTACAAGCTGAACTTCTTGATGCTGGTCTCTCAGTTCTGTCACATCAGCTCTTCTGTGACTCTAGCCAAGAGTGACGTTATTATCTAAATTCCTAGATGCTTTGACGCAGGCTCACAGTGTTTATGTCTGTCTGTATTGCAGATATATGTTTTATATATCTTATTTTAGAGGAGGAGTCAATATTTTATTGTGCACTCTGTAGCACCTAATGGAATATATTCCACTTAGTAAACACACTGTTATGGAATAAGTAAATTTCATAGTAATGCTCAGAAGGAACATTTTGGTGAATTTATCAACATTGTACAAATGTACCTTAATTTAAGTATGCTTTCTATTAATGGAATAAAACTTTGCTTATTAGTACTTTAGATTTCAACAGTTCACAGTTTTGCCTTTGCATCGATTAATTGGTATGCTGAGATTATCCTAAATTTCTTCATCTGTGGGGTTAGGATGAAGATGGTTCTTCTATTGTGATTCCTTCAAGCCCCATCTCTTCAGGACTTCTAGTAATTCTGGTTTTCTATAATTAATGGCCCTTTACTAGTTGTGACTTTCATGGATTTTATATCTTTAGCTAAGAACATTCTAAACCACTTGTAATATCTAAAAGTGTGTCAGACATGAAGGTAGTCTTAACAAAAAAGGTTTGCCTTCCTTAAACCTCATGAGAAACAGGCTCAGTGGGATTGTGAGAGTTTCATTTCCTGTGTGCCAAAGAGAGCCAGAGTTCAGAGCCAATGATGAAAGGTGCTGCATAATCCTGTTAGACCACAAAATTTATGTTAATCACCAGATAAGACCCTTTTCCCTCAGGGAGTTTAGTATTTAAAGAGAAAGTTAATGCATGTAATTTGTAATCTACATGAGTTTAGTCTGGTTTTAAAAATTGTACTTTGTTTGAAAAGGAGGCTGTTTAAAGAAGCAGGATGTGTAAAGTCATATTGGGACTTATTTCTGGAGCAGATAGGCTATGGAAGGGAAGAAAGATTGACTTCTAGCATGATTTTTCAATGAAGGGTTTTATTTTTAAACTTTTATTATGGAAAGTTTGAAAATGTATAAAAGAATAGCATAATGAATGCTCATATTCCTGTTGCTTAGTTTCAACAGTTATCAACATGTTGAATTTAGTTGTCATGTTTCTTTATTCTTTGACATAGTTCCTTAGCCGTTTTTGTCTCATGACTTTGACAGTTTAGAAGAATGTTCCTTAGTTTATGTTTGTTTGTTTCCTCAGGATCAGGTACAGATTATGTTAACTATGATTTTAAAGGAATGAAAAGGGTGGCAATGGAAAATGACAGAAGAAGTCATAGGTTATAATGGAAAGAATTCTAGACTAAGACTCAGGAATCCTGAATTCTAGTTCTTAGAGAAGAATTTCAGTATACTGTATTTAAAGAGCATAGACTTTAGAGGTAGTGATGTAGTTTTTAATCTCAGCCTTTTCAAGTATATTGTGAATAATTGTATAAATTTAATTGTGAATGATTGTATAAATTTAAGCAAATTGGTTAATATCTTAGGGCTATTTGTAAAATATGACTAATAAACTCCTGCCTTTTCAAGTTGTTGTGAATAAATGAGATAATACATACAAAGTACAAAGATGCTATACTATGCGATAGTGATTAAATATAGTAAATTTGGAAAAAAGGGAAATCAGGGACTTTTAGAACTGTCAAAAAAGTTTGAGGGGAGATTGCACTTAATCTGTGATTTTAAGGATGAGTTGAATTTGGATAAAATTAAGTATGGGGAATCCACTGGAAAATTTTAAGTGTGGAGGGATATGGCCAGATTAGTGTGGGAAATGTTAGGGTGAGAAGGTTAGAACAACAGGTAAACCTTGGAGTTTGAGTTTGGAATTCTGGATTGTAGTCCTTTGCCATTAGATATTGTATGATTTTGAATAAGTTATTTAAACTGCCTAGACCTTGTTTTCCAACATTATAAAATGACTGGTATATTACCAGCATTCTTCAGGGAGGAGAAGCATCACTGACGGGACAGAGAGTAGTAAGGCAAAGCTTTTAGCTGGAAGCTGTTCAGCTAGATCTTGAAAAATGGGCAAGCTCTAGATAGGAGAAGAGAAAAAGGGAAAGCTGTTAGAGGAATACTGAATTAAAAAGGCACAATTGGAAGTAAACCTACTGTATCACAGGTTAGGGAGGGATACATGTTGGAAAGTAATGAGGAATTAAGGTTATCAACTCTGTATTCTATAAGCAGGATCTTTATAGTTATGTATGACATTTAGAGTTGGTGTAGTATGAATGTGGCTCTCTAAATTATTTAAATAAAGATTGGTGAGATAACCTGTTGGAGTATAACTAAATTTACTTTGTGTAGCATTTTGGGATGCATGGCTTTTAGACAGTTTGCTTTGGGAGCTCAAGGGCTTTCTGTTGGAGAGGAGGATATCCCAACTCTCTTCTCCCTGAAATTGGATGTAACAAATACCAAAGCTTAGTGGAAGGAAAGGGCAATGAAAGCACTGTAACAAAATGACCTTGTAGAAAATGAGTACGGTTGAAATACAGGCCTAAGGATTCTTTGGAATGTTTCTTAATGTCAGGTTTTGATTCTAGAGCTTCTGGAGAACCCGCCATCCAAATGTGGCAGTTGATGTTGGAAGAACAACAAATGGTCATAGAAGTATGAACTAAAATGATCTGCAAAGTTAGTAACCAGTACTGTTGCTTGGACCAGGATCTGGATCGGCAGTGTATCACGATGTAGGGAATGGCTATTGTGCCTTTGGCAAATTTCAACAATCCTGTCCTGGGGCAGTTGTTGAAACAGATTCCAGGAACAAACTTTAATTGGGTAGAGTATAAATATTCTTGACCCATGGTATTGCTGCGGTTTCTTTTCTGTTAAAACCTGTTTATCCAGGTTTTTTTTTTTTTTAAATGAGTGAATATTTTCCATAAATCCCATTTTTCTTAAGATATTATCTGGAATTACTGTCTGGTATTAGCAGTCAATACACCTGAATGGTTACAGTGCTTAAACATAAGTATCTCTTGAATTTTTTTTTTTTTAAATAAAGGTTCAGTTTGAGAAACTGAGAAAATAAGAAACTTCCCATGTATTATAATGTACTCATTTTGTTTGTCCTCCTCCACTAGAATATAAACTTCAAGGAGATTTTTTTTTTTAACTTCTGTCCTTAGCATCTGAAATGATGCCTGGCAAATAGTAGGTACTCAATAAATATAATAGTTATTAAATGAATGAAAAACTATGGAATTTTACAGCAATTAAGCCTAATAAATAACAGCATTCACACACGGATTCTCTGTAAAGTCTTCCCAGATTCTTTTTTCTTATTCCCTTCTTTTATGGGCTTTTTTTGATCACCGAAAAGGTAAGTGTGACAAGCTACATTTTAATTTTCTCTAAGATTCTAGTCATGCCATTGGGTAAAAATACCAGGATCAGATTTTCAGTCTTAATGAGAAAGGATCTCATTAGGTCATTTTGAGTCATTAGAATCAATGTTAAAGATACCCGGTGATGGGGCGTATAAAGACATGTAGTTAATGTTTTATAGTTAATATTAATTGTTTGTGTAAAAGAAGTTTATTTCTTGGCCCCGAGTGATCTGGAAAGCCAGAAATTTCAGTACCTTTCTCCCCTCTTAATATCATGGAAGTAATGAATGCATATACTAAAATGAAAAAAAGGGGAAAAAAGACTTATAGCCCTACCTGGTTGTCAGGAAAACAGCCAATGTTAAGAACTTGTGTTTTAGTTCTTTTGGTGGTCGCCATTATATGTTTATGTCTTTCTTGATGTGTGTTAGCTTTAGACATTATTTATTGTCTCCCTTTAACTCTTAGATGAATATTCTTGATAATATCTTAGTGAAATACTTGTTTTTTGAATAATGCCTGAGGATGGAAAATTGTTGTAGGTTGACATAAAGAAAACATGAGAATGCAGTAAGAGTTATGTTTATTGGGTAGGAGAAATACTGGGGAACAAATGGATAATTAGCAGTGGGATCATCCTATATATTATACTTTGAACAAAATTCTGATATTTCTCTGTGACCTCCTTTTGTGGACTTTCACCTCAGTCTAGGAAGATAGATCTGAGTAGGGTTAGACTCTGTTAGGTTATTCTCCATTCAGAGAATTCCTTAGAGACTTGGAGTTTAAAGTGATTCTAGAAGTATATTTTTGCATGTATAGTGTGGTTATAACTAGACTGTTCTCTCTATTGGAATGTAAAATCCTTGGTGACAATGCCTGGTCTTTAAATAGGCTCTTAATAAATGAATGAGTGAATGAATGTTCCAGAACACCTTAGAGACTTTGAAGAGATTAAGTGGTTTTGAAAGAACAGACTCTTGGATCTGGACCTCTATATTAATCTGGAATGGAACCAGTTTCTTACAGAGTGTGGGTTAGGGTAGTCATTGCTTGACCGTTTACAGTGGATAAAATGGCAAGTGAGGAGAAGAAAGAAAGCCACAATTCATTTATATTATTAAAAGATCTATAAAAAGCCATTGGCTCTAGACTCCTGGTTTGTAATTCCTTACTACCTTGCACCCTATGAAAAAGAGCAAATTGATGGGATCAGAATGTTCAGTGGTTCTTGACTGACAGTCACCTTATTCCTTCCCATTAAAACTATTCTGCTCTTCCATACCACTTCTCTGATCTTTGAAAGAAATAGTGAGTTTTACTTATTAATATTTCTCCCAATCAATGACATGAATATTAAAGTGGAATTTATTGAAGCTCCAATTGGGATTTGCTGACTTTTTCCAAATTAGAAAATTAGTCACTGTACTGGTAGAATTCAAAGTTAGACTGAATCAAACTGTTAACGTCTTTATTACTGCACCAGAGAAGATGCACTTGAATAGAATTTGTAGGGCACATTAGATTTCCCTGAGTAGCAAACATTTGGGACAACTGAGAGCTTACACTGCCTATAAGGAACTACTGTGAATGGGAAACTGCCATTTTCCTATTACTGTTTCCTAATTCCTATTAATGTTTTAAAATTATCTTGATGTTACATCTAGAAGGGAAAGAATTTTAGACTGCAGGTAGTTAGCAATCTACATGAGTTTCAAAACCAAAATAAAGATACTATTTTAAAATACTGCATAATTATGGGGAAGGCTTAATGGAAGCCTTATTCAATTTACCCATTATTTGCTATCACTGAAAATATCCTTCCAGGAATTCAGTGTTGCTGTTCTAGGCAATAGTTTCATTGCTTCTTGACTATTATTTGGAAGACAGGCAATAGGAATAATAATATTAGATTGATGTTTGTTTAAATAATGGTTGATTAATCCAATACCCATTATAGATGTTTGGTTGTGATATTAATTAAAAATGGGTATCACTTCTTAGAGGCCATAATCCTGACCCACTCTGGATTCCCGTTTCAATAATCCTCTTTCCCCCCTCGCTTTTATTTTATATCCAATATTTAATCCAGAAGTGATAATCCATTTTCAGAATGCTGAAATGTTTAGAAACAGTCATATTTTTGCTTTTATAAAATAAACTGCATAATGTTCATAAACACACAAAGTAAAGCATTCTGGGCATTCAGATTAGGTGTACTGATAGTGTATTTCAGCAAATCTGTGGTTTTAATAAAGGACAACTCATTGTTTCTCATCACGTACAAAATCTTGGAAAAATACTTACGGCTGCCATTTAAGTGCTTTTTGTATCCCAGGTGCTATTACAAGGTTGACATGCATTATCTTATTTAGTTAACATAACAACACCCCTCTGAGAGACTATACATTTCCATCCTTATTTTAACAGATGAGGAGGTTTAGAGAGGTTAAATAATCAGCCTATTGTCATCCTTAGTGAGTGGTAGTCACAGTATTTTTGCATTTCTATTCTAGTTCTATGAGTAGTTTTCTCTACTTTATTTCCTAGAATTTGTTAAAGAACAGATGAATCTGTGAAATGGAAGCCAGTGTAGATATTATTGAATAAATACATACACTAATATAATTGAATAATTGTAAAAAAAATAGACATTTTGTTTGACATTGTGTAATTTGTAAGGTTTGCGAATGATATGGCCTGGCATTAAATGAATGTGCAAAGGAATCCTAACCACTAGACCACAGGACCCTGGTGTCAGAAACATACGATGAAGGGAATCCCCAGTTATTCTAAGTTGTATGATTTCCTGGAGTAGTCCGTCCAGTTTCCCATCATTCCACTTAGCTATAAAGCAGTGAAGGAAAAATAGCAAACCTTAAATCTTTCGCAGTAAACTGGAGACTGCTGATATTTCTTTGTCTTTTTTGTAGTTCTCCTTTGTCTTTCCAGTTTCTCAACTTCAACCTTAAGTAATCAACAGGATCAAAATCAAACCATATACTCTAAAAGACCAAAACTTAGGGAAATGCCTTTTAAGAGCAAAGATTCAAATTTTTATACTTGCATTTGTAACAGAGCAGCATTGCATTAAAATGCTTTTAAAATGCTTTACCAAGACGTGGTTGATAGTTGTGATAATGTGTTTAGGTAATACAGTATTTCAGAGTGAAATGTGGTGGTTAATAATTGGTCATAGTTCTCATTCTTTATCTTTGGAACAAAAATTATATTATTTTGAATTTCATATATGGTTTGCTTTAGGCTAACATTTATCTTAATTCTTCCTGAAATTGATTTTGCGAGGGAGTGAAAAACAACCCAACAATTTTATTGTCATTGATTTTGTAGTACCTGTAGAAATACGGTCTTTATTTTGACCACTACTACTTTTGTGGGAGGAGAGGGGCACATTTTAACATGTTCTCTAGGCATTGTTCTGGGCATTCAAGTTGTAAAGCTGAATAAGGCATCTTTTAAGATATGTGCCTTCTGGTGAAGGGACACAAGCATATAAAATAAATACACATAATGGTAGCAAAGCTTAGGTGAGGTGTGGGTGATCTAAAATTTAGCCAGAGGATACGGCATATCCAAAGTCACTAAAGTATGAGGAATTTGGGGAACTAAAAACATACATGTGAAGTAGCAACCTAGAAATAGAAAATAATGGTGTTTGGTGATTGATTAGCTATAGGAAATGAGGGAGGAAAAAAAGCCCTATTTCTAGTGGGGCTTAATGGGAGAATGGAGCCATACACAGAGGTATGAGAGGAGGAATGAGTTTGGAGTGGTAGATGAATTAAATTCGTATGTAGTAAATTTGAAATGTTTTTGGGGACATCCAGAGAGGTGAGGATGATGTCCCATTGGCTTTAAGTAACTAAAAACACTATTTTAAATGAATCCTGAGGCAGGAAGGTGCTGGTTTTTGTTTTGTTTTGTTTTTTTAATTCCGTTGTCCTTAGTGTGATACATTTCATCAAGTTTATTGCCTTGGTGGAAAAGTGGCTGCTGCTGCAGGAGGCACAATGTTTAAGCAGGAAGAAATGCTGCATCTGTTCTGTTTTCAGGAAAGCAAAACCTCTCTGCTCCTCCTCCTTCCTTCCTACTGAGGTCCTGCGCCAGAACTGTTAACTACAAGAATGGTTAGGAAAGCAAGAATTTATCTGGTCATGTTGTTACTTTGAACAAAATTGGAATTATGTTAACAAGGAGGCCGAAGTCATCTAAACAGTTGTTATTTAAATGAATAGCTAATTAAGGAGTGCCTCAACAAAGAAAATCCACTAATACTCTTTTGATTCAAAACTAAAAAAATTAAAATTGGAATTTTTAGATATCAAGTGATGTCTAGATATAAATATGGGGATGCATTAAAAATAATTTGGGTTTTAGACTCCATAAAGGTTGCAGGGGAAGGACAGTGAGGAATGTGGACGGTATGATTGAAGGGAGAGGGTCATGTAGGCAGCATAGAGATATTTAGGAATACGAGTTGACAAAATTTAAAAAAGAATTGACAAAATTTAATGACTAATGTAGGAGACAAAGGAGACAAAAGAATCAGGAATGACTTTCAGTTTTTTGGGCTGGGTAATGAATATTATGTAGTAAGCAGCACAGTATTTGCTGCAGAAATGACTATAGTGCTTTTGTGTCTTCCAAGACTTTTTGGTAAACTTCAAAAAGGAAGAGGATTATGCATTTTAAAATCCCAGTCTCTCTTATGAATACTGATTATGTAAATTAAGTAAATTTGACCTCTCATCAGATGAAGTTCCTGATTTCTATATGCATCATCACTTTTTTAATGGTTAAATCCCCATAGTAGTTCAAGAACTTACTAGTTTTATGTAGCACTCTAGGTCAAAAGTATTTGGAAACTGGTTTGGGGTGGCTGGTAAGAAAAAAAAGTACTATTTATTGGTCAGTAGACTGCCCTCTGGGTGCCCAAGAGTCTTACATGCTACTGGGGCAATAAGAAAATGTAGATACAGATTTCCTTTCCTTCAGTAAAGTGATAACTATGATTTAAAAATTAAAACAAAAACTTTTTAAGGTGGGTGTGGTGGCTTACACCTATAATCCTAGCAGTTTGGGAGGCAGGAGGATCGCTTGAGGCCAAGAACTCTAGACCAACCTGGGCAACATAGTGAGACCTCTCTACAAAAAATAGAAAAACTAGCCTGGTGTGGTGGCGTGCACCTGTAGTCCCACCTATTTCGGAGGCTGAGGCGGGAGGATCGCTTGAGCCCAGGAGTTTGCGGTTGCAGTGAGCTTTCGTGACGCCACTGTACTCCAGCCAGGGCTACAAAATGAGACCCTGTCTCAAAAAACAAACAGAATTTTTAAAATTTTTAAAATCGACAGATATATACTATGTTTTTATCATATGCAGCAATGATGTTCTAAAGTACATATACTTTGTAGAATGGTTAAATCTAGCTAATTATCAAATACATTACCTCACATAGCTATCATTTTGTGGAAAGAACAGGTAACATCCATTCTCTTTACATCTTTCAAGAATACAAGATATCATTATTAACTAGAGTCACCGTGCTGTGCAATAGATCTCTTGAAATTTATTCTTCCTATCGAATCGTGATTGGGTATGTTTTGACCAACATTCCTACCCCCTTACTGGTCCCACCCTCTGGTAATCATCATTTTATCTCAACTTCTAGGCGATCAGTTTTTTAAGATTCCACATATGAATGTAATCATGTGGTATTTGTTTTTCTGTGCCTGGCTTATTTCACTTAACATAATGTCCTCCAGGCTCTTCTGTGTTGTCAAAAATGGAAGGATTTTGTTCTTTTTTTTATGGCTGAATGGTATTCCATTCTGTATAATACTGCACGTTCTTTATCTGTTCATCCGCTGGTGGACACGAGGGTTGATACCTTGGTTATTGTAAATAATGCTGCAGTAAACGCGGAAGTGCAGACATCTCTTTGACACGACTGATTTCACTTTCTTTAGACGTATACCCCATAGTGGGATTGCTGAGTTATATGGTAGTTCTCTTTTTAATTATTTGAGGAAACCTCACACTGTTTTCCATAATGCCCATACTAATTTACATTCCCACCAATAGCACATAAGCATTCCTTCCTTTTTCTCTGCATCCTTGTCAGTACTTGTGGTCTTTTGTCTTTTTTATAATGTCCGTTTTAACTGGGATGAGATAGCTCACTGTGGTTTTGACTTGCATTTCCCTGATGATTAGTGATGTTGAGCATTCTTTTATATACTTGTTGGCCATTTGGATGTCTTTTGAGGATTTTTGTCCATTTTTTAATTGTATTTTTTGATTTTTTTTTTTTGCTAATTAAGTTTGTGTTCCTTATACATTTTAAATATTAACCCCTGGTTAGATGTATAATTTGGAAATATTTTCTCCTGTTTTGTAGGTTTTTTTTACTCTGTTGTTTCCTTTGCTGTGCAGAAGATTTTTAGTTTGATTTAATCCCAATTTGACTGTTCTTGTTTCTTGTGCTTTTGAGGTCTTATCTAACAAATCCTTGCCCAGACCAGTGTCATAAAGCGTTTCCCCTATGTTTTCTTCTAGAAGTTTAATAGTCTTGGTTTTTACATTTCAGTCACTAATCTGTTTTTGAGTTAATTTTTGTATATGGTGAGAGATAAGGGTCTCATTTCATTCTTCTGCATATGAATATCCAGTTTTCCCAACACCATTTATTGAAGAGACTGTCTTTTCTCTATTGTGTGTTCTTGGCACTTTTGTTGAAAATTAGTTGGCTGGGGTCTGGTGCTTGCTGTCACAGTGACCTGCGGAGGTTCCCTAGGGACCATTTCCCTGAGGCATTGCGGAGCAGGAGCCCTCTATGGCCATGCATTGGCGTTGGGCTCTGGTGTGTCCTTGCGAGTGGTTTGAGGGAATGTTCCTGTCATCCTTGGAGTGGAAGAAGGCCGACCATGATGAAGACACCTTGTCGGGAGCCACCAGGATGCACCATGGGTTGGTTTGCTACCTCACGCCTGTCTCGGAGGTGTGTATGCGAGTCTTCCTGAAACTTGTGGGCTCTGTGACCTGGAGGGCTGGACTGCTTGTGTGTCTGTGGGTGCTCTGTTCCTGGAGAGGCTTCCTCTCAGGGGGCACAACCCAGTAGCCTCAGGGGCTGCTTGTGTGCATGTGTGTGCCCACCTGTGGGTGAGTGATTCTGTACAAGTATTGTGTGTATGTGTGTTGTTTGTGTGTGGTGTCTGGTAGGAGGAATGTGTCTTGTGTTGTGTGCCAGAGCTGGGCTTCTTTCTAGTCAGCTTGCCCTCTGCTCAGCCTGTTTGTGTTTCCATTTGGGCTGTGTGGCCAGGTGAAATCTATTGTCCTTATGGTTCCTGTTTGGGTTTGTCAAGGCCTGGGTGAGTTGGGGGGCTGCCTCAGACCGGCAGGGGTAGTAGGATTAATTTCCCCACCATGAGGGCTTACTTTTTCCCAATGTGAAAGGACCACAACACAGTTGGTGACAGAAATCTTAGGAAAAATTAGTTGACTATAAATGTGTGCATTTATTTTTGGGCTCTCTGTTCTGTTCATATGATCTATTTGTTTTTATGCCAGTATCACATTGTTTTCATTATTATAACTTTGGTAGTATACTTTGAGGTCAGGTAATATGATACTTCCATCTTTGTGCTTTTTGCTCAGGATGGCTTTGACTGTGATCTTTTGGGTTCCATATAAATTTTAGGATTATTTTTTCTGTTTCTGTGAAGAATGTCATTGGTATTTTGATAGGATCATTAAAAATTTTTTGGCTGTCATGTTGGAATAAGTAAACGTTTTTTGGGTAACAAAGCCTTTGAAAAGAGACTCAGGAGACCTAGAGGAGAATGGTTAAGAATTTAAGATCTAGTATCTGATGTCCCCTTACTCTGCCTCCTTTTCAGCTCTGTGATCTTGGTCTAGGAACTTCTTTCAGCCTCAGTTAACTTGTTTTTGAAACAGGGACAATAATAACTACTGTACAAAATTGTCTGAGATATAAATGATACTGGATGCACAAACAATGCCAAGTTTAGTAATCATTTTGTCACCTCTGGTAAGAAGATATAACCTCTTTGGGCCTCAGTCTCTTTATGCATGAAACAGAGGGGATTGAACTAGATGGCTTCTCTTTAACTTTTTTTTAACGTCTTATCATCAAAACAGGTTTTCTGTGCTATTTATGAGATATTTTTAGTTTGTTGGTTTGGTTTTATATCTGTGTTGCCTTATGTCTCAAAAGGCAGGAGATAATTTCTTCTTTGTTTTGAGGGCCTGGTTTTCTGTGAGCCTGGTTCTCATTTTTTAAAGAGCTTCAAAGCACTCAGAGGTCAACCTAGTAAAACCCCGTCATTGCTTATGGAAGTGAGTCAGTCCCATAGAAGCTTAAGTTGTAGGCCTGAGAGCACTGGCACCCTAGAAGCAGACTTGGAATGAGGACCTAGGTGCGTTGTGAGTGAAGGGTTCACTAAACCCTTTCTCCTCCTGTGGACAAATGACCTTCATTTAATGTTTAGCTCTGATTCATTTGAAACCTAAAAAGTGGAATGTCAGTGGTATTACCAGCCTACATAGGGCATGTCATAGTGATCCCTGACATATGAACTGCATCTGGAGTAGGAGTGAATACATGGTGGGAAGTTGTGGTGCATTCTTACATTACCAGCCTCAGAGTGGAGGTTTTTCCAGGTTCGGAGGTGATCATCAGGAGAAAAGAATTTCAGGCTGCACCACAGAAGCCAAGCAAGCGACAGCTTTTATTAAAAGCAAAAGTACACTCTGAGGAGAGAGAGAGCAGGCAGGCTTAAAAGAGAGCAGCTTCATTGGGAGGAAGTGATTTTTGGTCTTTTGAAATGTTACTAATTGAGGGGAGGACTATTCATGGTTAAGGGGTTGGCTTTTACTAAGAATTTGCATAGTAATTCCTAGAATTGGGTTCCCTCCCATTTTCATACTTGAAATGGTTTTTTCGGAACTGTCGTGGTGATTTCAAGGGCCGAGAAATTATAAAACCACAATGTGAATGATGTTATAATTAGACAAAGGTCATGGAAGGTGACAGAGATAGTTGACAAGCCGGTTGGTGCTGGTTCTTGCCTGTGAATATCAGCCCCTGTAGTTAGCTTCTGCCTGAGGGTTTTTTACTTTGGTACCTGCACCCACTCTTCAATCCCTTGCAGTGGGTCTCGGCTCTCTCTTAGTCTCCTACTCTAACACTTGTAACCGAGCATTTCTTTTGATGGGTTGGGTTCCCTGGAAGCTATGTCCCTGAGACTCTTACAAGATGATACTGGTTCCTCAGTGGAGCTCAGGGTTTCTAAGCCAGGGTAGCTCTGTACCATCTGTGTGTTCTTGCCCCCTTGCCTACCAAACAGTGACATGGTGATGGTGATGGTGGTAGGGAGAGGTGTGAAGACAGTAGCTCCTGGATTGCATGTCCTGCTGCTGCGTCTGGTCTGATACCACCCTGCTATATCCTTTCCTGTCCTGTACTCAGTAAACAGATACCAGGTATGGCCTACTTAGGTTTTGTGAATTCTGCTGGTTGAGTCTGAATTGTCAGAGTAGTTCTTTTCAACCGATTGATGAGCTTTGACGTGAGATTAAGGGGTCAGTGAAAAATCATACACAACAGATTTTTATCCTCTTTGTGGGAAAGGTATTTTCCTCTTCTGGATCTCATCTGGGCGAAGTTTTCTGGCTATTTCCTTTCTTAGGTGGAAGAGGTAAGATTTTGTTGTCACACTTCCCTCCCTCCCAGAATACCCTTCCCTTTCCCCATTAAGCTCTGACCACTTCTCCTTCCTATCTCATTTAATACTTACCGGACTCCAGAATTGTGTTTCAGGTATGGTAGTAGGCACAAGTTATGGAGATACTCTCATTTATTTCTGGGAATTTATAATTGAAGGTATTGAAAAAATTCAGCTAGTCTGTTTGTAGTTCTGGTGTCCGTTTTCATAAACTAGTCTCCCTTGCCGCCTCTTTATTTTCCTTCTACTAAAGAATATTGAACACAGTGGGGGAAAAAAACCCCACAAAAACAAAACCAAGACCAGAATTTCTTAAGCATTTTTAAGAAGTTTTGGCTGTGTCCACGTTTGTGTTTTGTTATTTTCACCTAGTAAAGTATTTTAAAGTAGTGATGGTATGTAGTACCAGGCACACTATAAGGATTTGCTGAATATTTAAAAATTTAGTCTGCCGTCTAAATTGTGGTAGGGCTGAGGTGATTAGATATTCTCTTTCAGTGACATTTTTCTGTTTTTAGTACATGTGTCTTGGAAAAAGTGTGAAGATCTTTGGCGTTAACTTTGTTAAGAATGCCTGTATGAAAAATGATTTGAACAAACTCTGGGCAACAATTATGAGTTTTTCTGATTTAGCATATCTTCTCTTTAGCATTTGGTAACTTTTATGATGGCCTCTATAATATTATAATGCTAAATATTTAAATAAACCAGTTAACTTATAATGCCTAGTATCTGTCCTAGAAATTGTAGCTTTACATTATATGGGAGATACAAGGCAAGAATAGGTATTGCAGAGACAAAATTAGAGTAATTAAAACATAAGTGATCTATTTCTTGAATGTGGATGTTCTAGATATGGCTTCTGACAATAAACTGACAATACCAAGGTAAGGCACGTCTTCATACATGATTGCCTGTGTGCAGAAAGTAGAACATACAACAGCTTCCTGAAAATCTTGCCATCTCGTAATTGAAATACAAACTAGCTTTGGCTCTGGCCATCCTGCTTAATATTGCATGCCTTTCCCTCCTCAACTTCTGAATCCTTTTGCCCTGCTTGGACTTTTTCTTTTTTCTTAGCATTTGTTACCTTCTAACAATAC
>RJWJ010012799.1:0-41261 GCA_004363605.1 Indri indri
CAACATCCAATAGATGTTATTCTTATATGTACACTTATGTGTTGTTCAGTTAATACCAATTTGATGGTGAGTACATGTGGTGCTTGTTTTTCCATTCTTGGGATACTTTGCTTAGTAGAATGCATTCCAGCTCTATCCAGCAGTATACAAGAGGTGCCATATCACCATTGTTTCTTTAAGCTGAATAGTACTCCATGGTATACATATACCACATTTTATTAATCCATTCATGTATTGATGGGCACTTGGGTTGTTTCCACATCTTTGCAATTGTGAATTGTGCTGCTATAAACATTCAGGTGCAGGTGTCTTTTTCATAGAGTGACTTCTGTTCTTTTGGGTAGATGCCCAGTAATGGCATGGCTGGATCAAATGGTAATTCTACTTGTGTCTCTTTAAGGTATCTCCATATGGCTTTCCACAGAGGTTGCACTAGTTTGCAGTCCCACCAGCAGTGTATGAGTGTTCCTATCTCTCCGCATCCACGCCAACATTTTTGACTGAAACAGTGTATGAAAGAGGCTGACACAAAATAAGGACTCAAAAACCGTTAATTTTTGTGTATCAAAAACATGATTATTATGTGAAAGGAGTTGCTCAAACATGAAATTTGTTTTATATAAAGAAGAAAGCATCAAATTTAGTGAGGAGGACAAGAAAGGAATTGTGTTAATAAATCCAGAAAAACTGTGACATGTTGACACAGCATATACTAGGGAAAGTGAAATAAAAAGACAAATTAATAAAGTAATATATACTGCTGTGATATGTTATCTTGTTGTTTATTTATTTATTTTTTTAGACACAGGATCTCCCTCTATTACCCAGGCTGGAGTGCAGTGGTGTGATCATAGCTCACTGCCTCCTTGAACTCGTGGGTTCAAGTGATCCTCCCACCTCAGCCACTCAAGTAGCTGGAACTGCAGGCGTGAGCCACCAAGATGGCCATGTTATCTTCTTTTTATCATAAGGCGATGAAATTGAGGGAAGCCAAGCATGTGGTAGCACTCTTGGGGAGCGGACATAAAGATCTAGTCAATAGACCACTGCTAGAATCCCCCTCTGGTGGTTCTGGAAATGGGACTCATCCTCCTAACAGTTTATTATGACCTAGGAATGAGAAACAATTTAGAAATAAACTAATCCACAATTATCACCATCAACTGTTGTAATTAGCTTCTGGAATTTCTGGGAAAAAAGATAAAATGTGATTGAAACTTCAGACATAGAATGTGGTTACTAAAGGGCTAACTCTGAATTAAGTATGAAAGCATTAACCTGGAATTCTCTGAGGATTCCAATTGTGTTGCTTCTCTTAATGACTTTTATTTAATATTTATAGATAACAAATACTTTCTATATATCTGCTTTCTGACATGTTCTAATTCTTGCCATAGTTCTTTTGAGGGAAGCATGTTTTAGAAAAAATGAAGCTCCTTACCCTGATTCCCTATTTAAAAAAAAAAAAAAAAATGCCCGGAAAGTAAAACAATTACGAATGTGCTGCTTTGGTTGCTGCCCCTACCTGTAATAACACAGGGGGTCAGTCCTCCAGTTCAGGGAGTAGAAAAAAGGCTCACCACTAGTAACAATAGCATCAACACCACTTCCTTGATATAAAGATTATCTGTGAATTAACAAATCTAATCCTTTTTGTAAGGTAAAACAATTGAGATTTAAAGAAGGTAGATAATTTGCTTAAATTGCATACAGTAAATAACTGATATACTGTACCACAGGTACAAGGTTTAGAATATTTTTGTCTACATGATTATATGTGTTTGAGAAAAAGTATTTTAACTTGTTCAAAATATATAGCACCTTGCAAAAATTTCCTGATAAAATAATATTTAACTTTTACCAAAAAACTTATGAAGTTTCCCAGTTTATTGATCATGAATCTGAGATCTGAAAATATTTCAGACTTACAGAGACTTTTAAAAATACATTTTCTCTAACTGATAAATGTTTTAATATATGAATTCAAAAAGCCATTTTTGGTAATACATTGGATTAACTATTTGAAATACAATTCTCTTTATCTTCCCAAATATTTCCTTTCTCTTGAATCCATTTAATACAAGGATTAGGCTTGTAAAACCCCTTTAGGAAGACATCTAATTGGTTGTCATCTTCTTGTTCTACAATTAACATCACTTTTCACTGAAGTGAAACGTATCTGCAAGCAATGAATATCACCAGGGGTTTTTGATAATTAACCTGCAATTTTAGCTATTAAAAAAGTTTTAACAATTGTCCTTTTGAAATATTCGCTACTGACTATAATTTATTTACCTAAAAATGTCTCAACGTTAGCACTTCAAAGATCTAATAGATCTTACAATAGCTATAACAACTTGGTCTTTTCAAAATATTTTGTATCATTTTAAGAGAGGCATACTGGAATGCAAGTAATGATTAAAGTGCAGAGGAGTTTCTCTGCAAGAGAAGCTATTGTTAATGCCCTTCAGCCAAAATCCACCAGCTGGGAACACAATTGCAGTTTTTAAAAAATGGGTTTATTAATCTTTGAAGTGAGGGCCACTGCTCACTATAGGGAATTGTCGGGTGTCCTGCTAAGAGAGTGTTATAAACAATCTATTATAGGATTTGAGCTTAGGTTGGGGGATTTGGCAGAAAGTCTAAGGAAGCAAGGTTTTGCTCTAGATCAAATGATGTCAGAAAGCAGGGGAAATTTTATGATTGGTAAAAACAAATAGCTGTCACTGCTTCAGCAAGAGAGTTGGAGTTCCATAATTTTGTGGGCTGCAGAGCAACCCTAGCTTTTGTTCTACTTAGACAAATTCATGAAGTAGCCTTGCTTTGTCTCATTTTATCATGGTCTTAGAATTTGCCTGACGTGGATATTCTGAGTGATTGTTACATAGGAGCAGAGCACGGCCTACCATGAGTGCCAGGTCACTTTCTAAATGTCAAGAACTGCTCTTTGTTTCCTAACTCATTGTGGGTACTACAAAGATAAAGATTAAGAAAAATGTATATAAGAATAGCTCTGGATAATGTTTAAAATTAAAATATTAATTTTCAATTATTAGGTTTTGTAAAATCAATATTTCTTTCCTAATTCTTTAAGTGACTTGAGAATGCTTTTCAAAAATGACCCTTGACATAAATTAATAAGAGAGAAATATAATTCCAATTAGATGTTTCTGGTAGCAAAGACAGAAATCAAAGTAAAATCAATTATATCTTTTCATGATGTAAAAGAAAGAAACAGTGGTTTCCTGGTTATCTTTTCTTTTTCTCTCCAGAGCTATTCCTTATCCTTGCCCACACTGCTCCATGTCTCCAGGATGCAGGCTGGACTGTTGCTTTGTGTTTTCCAGGTAATAACTGCCTGCAGAGAGATCAGAAGGAGAGGGTAGAGTGCGATTAGGGTAAATTTTAGCCATAATTTTCTCCATGTCCTGGACGTGTCCCTGAACCAAAAGAAATAGCTCTGGGCATGCTGCTTCCCCATGCAGCTGTTTTCTTATATCTGCTCCCACCTTGGCCCCTTTTGGCCTGCCCTGTAATGACACCTGTTTTTACCAACCCGAGGACATTGCATTACTTATGGTGATTTCATTTCATCTTGCTTGTTCCTGTGTATGTACTTTGCTCATAAAACTCTACTCAAAGTATTCCTCTTTAGATTGCTATTTTCTGCTATAATGCAGATTGATATATAAAATATTATTTTATAATAAATTCCAAAAGAAAAGCCTCCCATTGATTTCAATAGACCAGTTAATGTAAATATGTTTCCCGACTAGGTCTTTAGTAACATTTTCAATAAACAATGCAGAATATTCCATGTAGCTGCCAAATTGATATTTTGAACTAATTTATTATGTAAAATGATTATCTTTTATGTTATATACTATTATGGATAGTTATATAGTCTTCACCTGTTTCACCTTTATCTGGGACAATGATTTTAAATATTTCACAAATAATCATATTTTACCTATGTATCATAAATAGCTTATACATCATAGTTTGCCTGGGTGCATCTGATTTATACTCACTATCCCTTTTACCTCCAGTTTAATATTCGTAAAACGTTTTTCTTGTTTGTTTGTTTTTAAAACTATTTTGTTCATACTTGCATTCAAACGTGCTGGGAAGATTTGGTACACCTCCTAATTGTACTTTCAGTTTCTGATACGGCATCATATATGAATGAAACCATGTGCAGTAAAAAGATTTGTCACAACGATACATTACTAAATCTGAAATAATGGAGTACAAACCTATGTTTCTTCTACTGACCTTCCCCAGAAGCTATCATAGCTAACATCTCCTTTGCATGGGTATACTGCAGGGTGATTACTGATAAAACACAAGCCTACAGGAAAAGGTAATTACACCCAGTTGTTGGTAGGGGTTGTAGAAGTATGATACTGCTTTCTCTGTCAGGAGTTTGGTTTTAATTTCATTAAAAAACAAGGCATGGCATGAAAAAGGACCAAAGTGAAAAAAAAAAAAAACACAGAAGAAATGAATAAGATGGTAATCCATACCTACAACTAATACAGATATTGGAGTTATCAGACATAAACTTTAAAATTTCTATGCTAAGACCTGTACTATAGCTTGTGAGACAAAAAGAGGTGCCCAAGCTCCAGTCAGTGAGGTCACTGAAGAGCCAGGAATGTTATAAGCTGGAGCAAGTAAAATCCATGCAAGAAATAACAGTAGAGCGTCACTGTGTACAACACATAGAGAATAGTCCAAAGTTTTCCAATAATAGTTTAATCTTTTATTGTGTAACATAAATCTAAATCAATATATGTAATTTGTTATTTAATTGCATTCTTTTTTTTTGGCAATAATCACATATTTCAGCAAAAAGATAAAAAAGTTTAATTAAAGGAAATGAAAAAAATAATTCAACATTTAAGTACAGATTTTCATTTACTTCACACATTTTTCATGAATTTTTAACTAGAAACAAAATATTTAAGAAAGTTATCTTTCACACTAAGGGCTGTACTAATAATCCTGACAAGCTGAAAACCAAGTGACACTATACTAAGAAATTCCATCATCTACTTCAAAAGCAAAAAAAATATTTTAAAAAATTGTGCCCAAAGGTGATAATTTAACAGGTGCAGCTGCGGAAAATGAATTTCTATTTCTGTGAACAATATCTTTTTATCTAAATCTCATGACTGTTCTTGTACATTAATATTGCTCATTTTTTAAAAATTTATTTTCACATGTATAAAAAGTGAGATAATAATTGTTAAAGTACTGGCTTCATTATAAAAGAATTCACAAACAGTGACTCGATTTCAGTTTTATATCAACATGATCAGAAACTTCAGAGTGAAAATCAGTGAGAATAATTCTAATAAGCACTTTGAATTTTTTATCTATTCATAAAATCGAATTGAAATTTTTGAAAGTTCATTTTGTCAAAGTATACTAGAATATCTTCATTACTATAAATGTACTTCACAACCAGTTATCATTTTAATAATGTATACACAATTATTTGTTTTGAAAATATAAATACAAAATTTAAGATAGTATTTTGTTTTTAAAAAAATGACAACATGGGTTCTTATGAAATTAATAGATCTATGGGGATAAATGTACTTGTAGTTGGTTGTAAAGAGCCCTTAATCCATATTTATATCTGAAAGTTGATTATTCTATTCTACAATTAAAAACAGAAGCTATAGTTCTAAAATATGTATATATAACATATACTATAAATGAATATAAATTTATGTATAATTTATACACAATCATATATACCTGCATATATTTACACACATACACACATATGCAAAACATGTACATAGAGATTAAAGTGAAAAAGCCGACGATGACAACAAAAGCTATTTTAGCAGGGTGGAGCTGGCAGGAGACGAACCTGCAGCTGAAGAGAACTACACAGGTGAACAAAATATTTAAAAATCACTGAAGGCATTTATAAAACAACAAAGGCTGTCAGAACTCAAGAGCCATAATCCTATAGGGCAGGGTCATGCATTGAGGTGAGTCCTACATTTACTGTTGTTCTTTCCTTTTGAGCCTTAGCCAATTCTAGGTGCAGGACATAGGAGCAAACAGAGAGCAGCAGCCCAGTATTTGGAGCATTCCCTTGACTGAGAAAACGATCACTAAAATTTATGACTTCCAAACAACCAAGAATCCAGGGCAATATCCTAAGAGAAAAGAAAACCATGAAGGAATGACCCACACATTCTGAGTACAGTATTTCTGTAAGGCATTTTTCAACTTTTACACTGTTCAAACACAGGTGATGACTCAAGTAAAGAAAGCGTAACAACAATTCAGAAACTATAGAGTGAAGCAGAGACTCAACAGTCTCACAGCTCAGGAGAGACAAATACAGAATTCAGGGACCACCCAAGAGAAGGAGGCTTTATGAACACCTCCAGCTTTCAGTTAGGAGACTTGAAAAGATTAAACTTTCGATGTACGTACAAACCAGCTATATTCTACAGTCAAATGGACTAAGGATATTTTTCCTCTTCTCTAGAAGATAGCAAAAAATGACAGATCTTCTGCTGAGAAAAATAATACCACGCAGAATGCTATATTTTTCATATATAAGTTTAAAGAATTTTATTTTAAAACAAGGAGTGGCAAGGAAGAGGACAAAAATGAACAAAAAAGGAGAAGAAATTAATAAGATAGTAATCCATTCCCATAACTAACATAGATATTGCAATCATCAGAGACAAAGTTTAAAATTACTGTGATTTATATATTCAAGAATATAGACAAAAAAATCAGCAAAAAATTAAAACACATGGAAATTTTAGAACTGAATAGTTTAACAATAAATTTTTAGTTTAATAGATTGGTTTAAAGATTGTTTAGACACAAAAAAAGAAAGAAAAAGAACACTAAAAGTTAGATCAAGATACACTATCTGGATTGATGCATCTAAAATGGATTTCAAATACACGATACTTTAAGAGACATATAATTCATGATGATAAAATCTAATCAAGCTCCAGAAGGAGTGGAGAAAGATTGAATCAGAAATAATACTTTATAAAAACACAAAACAAACAAACAAAAAAAACAGACAGCAATTTTCTAAAACTTATGAAGACTTAAAGTGAATTTACAACTTCAAGGAAATCTACAATACAAAACATACACACATGTGCACACACGTACAGGATAAGCATAAAGAAAGACACACCTAGATTACTTAACTAAAAAAGAAAAAAGGAAATCTTAAGTACAGAAGGAAGAAAACACATTATCTATAAAGAAGCAACAATAAGACTGACAGCTAATTTCCAAATAGAAATAGTGTAGATAAAAACACAATAAAAATGTAGCTCAAAAGTGCTGAGAGAAAATAACTGCTAAATAAGAACTTTTTTAAACAGAAAATATCCTCCGCAAATGAAGATAAACAAAGATATTGTCACACTAAAACAAAAACAAGGTAATCACCAACAGCAGAGCCCCATCAAAGGAATTTTTTTAAAGTATGTTTTTAATACAGAAATAAGATAGTTCAGGTAGAAACACGGTAATGCAAGAAGGAATGAAAAAAATAGAGAAATGACAAACATATGGATAAATCTGAAATAATACAGGATACTGAAAACTATAATAGTGATTATATCATGAGGTTTAAAATATATACAAAAATGTAATACACAAGAAAAAGAGTAGTAGACATGGAAGGGGACATTAAATGTAAGCAAAAATTATGAGGTCCTTGAATTTTTTAGGAATTAGAAACAAAACTGGTTTAATTTTAAAATCAAGAACAAATATCATAATATGTATGATAACCATTAAATAAAAGAAGTTTCAACTAACAAGCTAGCAGTGAGGAAAAGAGAAAGGTATTTGTTATATATCATTCCATAAAAAGAACATATTTTTTAAGATGGGGAAACATATAAATGATAAAGTAGTGTATTCAAACCAAAAATGTTTTAATTTATAAAATGAAAATGGCCTACATAGTGCAATTTAAAGCAAACATTGTCAAACTAGCTCAGAAACAAAACTCTAACTGTATGTTGGCATAACAGAAAGTCATATTAAATATAAAGAGATGATAAAGATGTGGAGCAAGGGGAATTATCATACATTGTTGGAGGGGATGTAAATTAGTGTAACCAGTATGGAGAACAATATAGAGGTTCCTCAAAAGATGAAACTAGAACTACCATATGCACCAGCAATCCCACTGTTAGTTATATATCCAAAAGAAAGGAATTCATATATTGAAAAGATATCTGCATTCACATGCATATTGCAACATTATTCACAATATCCAAGATTCAGCATCAACCTCAGTGTCCACCAACAGATGAATGGATAAAGAAATTCTGGTACTTATATACAATGGAACATTACATAACCATAAAACAGTAGTGAAATTCTGCCATTTGCAAAAACATGGATGGAGCTGGAGAACATTATGGTAAGTGAAATAAGACAAGCACAGAAAGACAAATCTCACGTGTTCTCACTCATCTGTGGGAGTTAAATATTAAAAACAATTGATCTTATGGAGACAGAGAATAGAATGGTGGCTACCAGAGGTTGAGAAGGGTAAGAGGAAGGGATGGATAAGGTGAAAGTGATTAAGGCGTGCAAAAATATAATTAGATAGAGTAAACAATATGTGGTAGCACAGTAAAGTGACTACAATCAACACAATAAGTTAGGATATGCTTTAAAATATAATAACTAAAAGAATGGAATTGCAATGAGTCTAACAAAGAAATGATAAATGCCTTCAGTGCTGGATACCCCAATTATCCTGATTTGATTAATACACATTGTACGCCTTTATCAAAACATCACTTGTACCCTATAAATATATACAACTATTATGTACCCAGAATAATTAAAAATAAATAAAATTTAAAAATATATAAAGAGAACGGTTGATTGGCAAAGAATAAAAACGTATACAATATGTGAACAATAACAAAACTATAAGCTGGTATAGCTACATTAATATCAGAGAATGTAGATTTTAAAGCAAGAAGCATTTCTAGAGAAAAAGATTTAATAATGCTAAAAAAGTCAAAAAACAAGATATAACAATCTTAATTTTGGATGTACTCAATAGAATAGTCTAAAATATTTAAGCAAAAACTGTAACATAAAGAATAAACTGAAATATATCAAATGTAGTTAGTATTTTAATGCAGCTATCTTAGTAACTGACAGAATAAACAGACAAAAGACAAATTTTTAAGTATTTGGAAGATTTAAGCAACAATCAGCATGCTTGAATTAATTAACATTTACAAAATACCATATCCAACATTCTTCCAAAAGTAGAAGAGAGTAGAATTTGAATTCAGAGTGGTGATTGCCAGGAGCTGGGGGGGAAATGATGAGATTTTAGTTAAAGGGTAAAAGGTTTCATTTGTGCAGGATGAATGCATTCTGGAAACCTGATATACAACATGGTGTTTATAGTTAATAATACTCCATTGTATCTTGAAATTTGCTAAGACAGTAAATAGTTAATATTCATACCTCCCACTCATTCATCCACCTTAAAAATTAACATATATGATTTTTATTTATTTAAAACCATACCTCGATAAAGCTGGAAAAAATAAAACAATAACAAAATGAACAACTGGTTAAAAATGGACAAATGATCTGAACAGACACTTATTAAAGAAGGTATACAGATGACAAGTAAGCTTGTGAAAAAAATGTTCAACGTTATATATTGTTAGGAAATTGGAAGTTTAAATAGCAATAAGATACCACTACACACATCTTAGAATGGCAAAAATCCAAAACGGAGACAGCAATAAATGCTGATGAGTCTATGGAGCAACAGAACCTTTCATTCATCGCTTGTGGAACTGCACAATGGCACAGCCACTTTCAAAAACCGTGGTGGTTTCTTACAAAACTAAGCATAATCTTAGCACATGATTTAGCAATCATGCTCCTTATTATTTTCCCAGATGAACTAAAAATTACGTCCACACTAAAACCTGCACAGGTATGCTTATAGCAGCTTTTTAAACAACTGCCAAAGCTCTGGAAAAGCCAAAACATCTTTCAATAGGTGAATAGATAAATAAGCAGTGGTACATCCAGACAATAAAATATTATTCAGTGATAAAAAGAAATGAGCTACAAAGCCATGAAAAGACATGGAGGAAACATAAATGCATGTTTTAAGTGAAAGAAGCCAATCTGGAAAGAATACATACAGTACTGTCCAAAGATACAACATTCAGAAAAAGTCAAATCTATGGAGACAGTAAAAATATTAGTGGTTGCTAGAGGTTAAGGCAGAGGGATGGTGAATATGAAGAGTACAGGAGGATAGTTAGGGCTGTGAATCTAATCGGTATGGTACTATGATGGTGGTTACTATGATGGCTATTTGGTAAGCTGTTTTCGTTGCAAAAGGGATTAATTTGATAAAACTGGCTGGAAAGAAGGAATATTATAAGGACATGGATACAGAACCCACAAAAAATTATACAGGCCACTCTACACAAACTTAAACATATGTCAAAGGAAAGCAAGACTGTATGTCACAAAGCTGCAACATCTCAACTAAGTGTCCAGTTTAACATACATTAAATATTTTCCTTGAACTTCCAACTGGAAAATTCCTTCAACGCTTGTAGATTACATCATGAAGGAGAAAAGAAAACAAGAATTAAGTCACAACTGCTTATGAAAAGTCTGGCTGCATTCTGGATTTTGAACATGTTGGTCTTGTGCCCAATCTTAGCCAATAAGGACAAACCAAACAATCAGCAGCCCAGTGAAGCTCATCTTCATAGAAGATGATGAATGAAAATGTGTAGCAGTCTGGGAGACCGAATATAAAATGGCATTTTGTTCATAGAAATAAATCATAATAAGATAATTTTACCAGTTACTGAATATTATAAAAAATAATAGCTGATTATTGAAATTGATGTAACTTTTTATTTACAGAGATTTAAAGGACATTCATTTGAAATCTGCAATCAATACTTTTCTGTGTCCGTCAGCATGATTTTCTTTGTGGTATAGGCATTTAAACAGATTAAAGATTTGCCTAGGCTCATGAATATGAATTGGTTTCCTTTTTAATTAAAATTTGACAGCACAAGTCTTACAAATTGTCTCCCTCAATTAATTGGGAAAAGCATAAGTAAATAACCGAAAATTATACTGAAAATGTTTACTTTAACGTTTATTTTACATCCGTGTTTCTTAGAAATCTCACAAATGAAACCAGAGAACTGCAAAATCTATAGGTAACATTTAGTAGTATGTCAACTTATTTAACAAAATATACTTAATCTTTGAACCTCAAGTCACCCAGATGGACACTATTACATGAATTCTAGCTTTGCTAAGCAAAATACAAATTCAGTTGATAAAATTGCTATCATACTTCTATGTCAGCATAATTTATATTACTGGAAATAATAAAGCAAAGCAAATTAATTGTTTTTACCTTATGACATAGCTGGAGTACAGTGGGTGTTTTCTATTGGCACTTCTTTTGTTAGCAACATAATTTTGCTGTTTTAGTGAATGATCATTCTACAAGATACTTCTTTGTTTTTAAAGAACTTCCAATCAAAATTTCATAATGCAGACATTATTAGCATACCTGGTAAGAATTCTTACTTTGTTACTTATGAATTTTAAAAGAGGGTAGAACAACGGTGAAGTTTTACATATTGTGAACATTTACAATGAGATATAGATATGTGAAAAATATACTTATTAATAAGTATATATATATATACATATATTCTAAATTTAAATACACATTCCCATATTGATAAGTATTTAGGTTGTTTCCAGAATTTGTTTTTATAAAGAATGTTGTAATACATTTGTACGTGTGTAGTAAAACTATAGAACAATGGATGGGAATGTCACATGCCAGTTTATGAATAGTGGTCCTCTCAGGAATAGTGAAATGGGATGAGAAAAGTCACATAGTTTCTTTGACCTTGAACAATAAAAATAATCCATCTTATAAAACCATACCTGTCAAATGTGACAACATGAAACATTCCCTATACCATATTACTCAAGTTATTTTCTCTTCTATTTTAAATGTTTCTAAAATTAAAAAATAAAGATAAAAAGAGGACATAAAAATTATGGCACAAAATTAGTGTTTTAAGTTTAGGACTTGTTTAGAACTAGTTTCTACAACCATATTAAATCACACAAAATTTAATTATACTTTCTTAACTTCAACCAAGTTTCTTGACTGTTACTAAAACTGTTCTCAGATATTGGGAATAATACATTACTGTCTTTAAAATAGTGACTTAATTGAGTCCATGTGTAGTGGAAGTCGTTATGGATGCTTTTATCTTAGCCAGGAAGTTACCAAGTAATGAGGCTGGCAGTAATGAAGCATCAGTTTTACATGTATTTTTGGGATTCCATCCGTTCAACTCCTGACATAAGAGCTTTGGGGACCTAGTTAAATAATATCCTAAAGTAGGACAACCTATATTGAAGGATATGTGGGATGACCACAGTGGGTAATTACCATATTCCATCCTGGGTCATCAAAAGGGGTTAGCAAATTGCTCAAAGTCACACACATTTAGTAAGTCTTGGAACCAGTATTTCATGCCAAGTGAAAGAAACTCTAAACATAAGAACCTTCAAACTGATCACCATACTTGTCCAAAGCAGTGATGTGGAGCACATAAGAACAGGGATCTTGAAGTTAGGCCACGTGGCTTAAAATCCCATGGAAACCACTGGTCAGCTAGCCTTTGAACATACATCTCTGTAAATTCACATGCTAATATCACTTGTTTGTAATTCCAAAATCCAAAGGCTGGGACATATAAGAGATTTTGTATGTTTGGTGTATACTTTGTTGGCAAAATTTAATCTAATTACCATAAGGACTTTTAAAATTTTTATTAACTCCACTTACTGTGCATATCCATATGTTTAATACAGACAGGTTACTATCTTTATGTTTGATTAGAGGTACTGCTGTAGTCCCCTCTGGATTTATTATAAAATATAGTGTAGATGGACCACATCATCTCTCTGAAGTATTCTGTATATTTTGCATATCTAGTTCAAAGAATTTTGCATAAGAGATTTTGGACCATTTTTACCAATTGCAAAACTGGAGGAAAGTTGAGAGAAAAATTCTATCATATAGAATTTCATAGCAATTAAAAATATATAGGTTAGTTACTGAGCTCAGTATCTGCCTCTTAATAATCACTCAGTCCATGTTAACTATATTAATATACCCCAGGGTAAAAGTCACAACTGACTTGTAAAGAAACTGTTACAAGGTATTCTAAGTAACTTCAAATTTCTAGCTGACCCAGATCATTGCCCTACTTCTATTTCTTTTGCTTATTGCTGGCATATATCTATAAAGAAAATCATATACAATGGAAAAATGAGGCTGCCTTGAGGTAGAATTTTTCTCAGCATCAAGCTTCATAAAAAAATGGTATAATTGAATATTAATGTCTTCAGAATATGCAAAGATTCCAGAATTATTAGACCTATGACCTTTTTTTGCAGGGGTGGGGGAGGCAAAATATAAATGACAAAGCACAAGTCCTAAAATATAAAACTCAAATTATAAGTTTCAGAATAGGAGAATGTATTTGATTGCGGGGAACTTGGAACAAATATAAGAAGAATCAAAATAAATAATGCAAATTGTTGATCTGTAGAGATAAAACATCCAGCTCTGAGCCCATTTGCAGGAGGCAGCCTGTAAGAGGCTCCCAGAGATCCCTGCCTCCTGGTACTTATATCTTTATGTAATTCATTTCCCTTGAATGTGGGCTGCATGTAGAGGTTTCCTTCTAATGAATAGAATACCACGAAAGTCAGTTCCAAGAAGAGTTTACCAAAAGACAGTATCTTTCATGTTGTGTCCTTTCCTTCCCTGGTTTGCTCTGAGATAAGCCAGCTCCCATGGTGTGAGCTGAACTAAGGAGATGCCTAGGTGGAAAGGACCAGAGTCTGTGAGGAACTAATGGCCTCTATCTTTTATGGAACTGAATCCTGCCAAAAACTCTCCAGGTAAACTCTGAGATGAGACTGAATTCCTGCCTATAGCTTGACTGTCACATCATGAGAGACCATGAACCACAGCCAATCAGCTAAGCACCAGCTGGACTCTTGGTCCACAGAAAGGAACAGGTCACAAGTGTTTGCTGTTTTTTAAAGCAACTACATTTTGGGGTAATTTTTTATATAGCAATAAAAAATATTTAACTGTAGAGATAATACTAATAGCTTCTGTTGCAGAACTGAATACAATTTTTATAACCATGAATAAAGCTAAAATGGATAGTGTAGTTGGAGGTGACAACAGAAATAATATAGGATGAGTAAGATGTAAGTATAGGGAAATACAAGTTTTTTAGTTTTTGATGGATGTTATAGAGGATTAAAACTATAATACCATTCTTTTGTCTTCTTTTGAAAAGTTTCTGACCATGTCCTTTGCCCACTTTTTGACAGGATTGTTTGATTTTTTCTTGCTGATTTTCCTGATTTCTAAATAGATTCTAGTTATCGGCCCTTTATTGGATGTGTAGCATGCGAATATTTTCTCTCATTCTGTAGGTTGTCTACTCTTACAATAGTTTCTTTGGCTGTGCAGAAGCTTTTTAATTTGATCGGGTCCCATTTATTTATTTTTGTTGTTGCTGTGATTGCCTTTGGGGTCTTCTTCATAAATTCTTTGTCTAGGCCAATGTCCAGAAGAGTATTTCCAATGTTTCCTCTAAGATTCTTACAGTTTTGCACCTTAGGTTTAAGTCTGTTACCCAGTGTGGTTGATTTTTGTGAGAGGCGAAAGGTGTGGATCCTGCTTCAGTCTTCTATGTGTGGCTATCCAGTTTTCCCAGCACCATTTATTGAATAAGGATTCTTTTCCCTAGTGTATGTTTTTGTCTGCTTTGTCAAAGATTAGATGGCTACATGAGGATGGTTTTATATCTGGGTTCTCAGTTCTGTTCCATTGGTCTATGTCCCTGTTCTTGTGCCAGTACTATGCTGTTTTAGTTACTACAGCATGTAGTGTAGTTTGAAGTCGGGTAAATTGATGCCTCTCATTTTGTTCTTTTGCCTGGGATGGCTTTTGCTATATGGCATCTTCTCTGGTCCCATATGAAGCATAAAATTATTTTTCATATATCTGTGAAAAATGATGTTGGTATTTTAATAGGGATTGCATTGGATCTGTAGATCACTTTGGGTGGTATAGACATTTTAACAATGTTGATTCTGCTGACCCGTGAGCATGGTATGGTTTTGCACCTGTTTACGTCCTCTGCTATTTCCTTCCTCAGTGTTTCATAGTTCTCCCTGTAGAGGTCTTTTACCTCCTTAGTTAAATATATTCCTAGGTACTTTATTTTCTTTGTTGCTGTTGTGAAGAGAACTGAGTCTTTGATTTGGTTCTCAGTTTGACTGTTATGGCGTATATGAATGCCTCTGATTTATGTGTATTGATTTTGTATCCTGAGACTTTATTGAATTCATTTATCAATTCCAGGAATCTCTTGGTTGACTCCTTGGGGTTTTCTAGATATAATATCATATCATCAGCAAACAGTGAGAGTTTGATCTCTTTTGCCCCCATTTGGACACCCTTAATTCCACTTTCTTATCTAATTGCTCCAGCAAGGACTTCCAGCACTATGTTGAGTAGAAGTAGAGATAGTGGGAAACCTTGTCTGGTTCCAGTTCTAAGTGGGAATGCTTTGAATTTTTCCCCATTCAGCATGATGTTGGCTGTGGGTTTGTCATACATGGCTTATATCATTTTTAGGTAAGCCCCGTCTATGCCTATTTTGTTAAGTGTTCTTACCATAAAAAGGTGTTGAATTTTGTCAAATGCTCTTTCTACTTCCATTAAGAGGTTCATATGATCTTTGTTTTTGCTTCTATTTATGTGGTGAATTACATTTACAGATTTGCATATGTTGAACCATCCCTGCATCACTGGCATGAAGCCCACGTGGTCATGATGGATTTTTTTTTTTTTTTTGATAAGCACCTGAATTCAGTTTGCTAGTATTTTGTGAGAATTTTTGCATCTATATTCATAAGGGATATTGGTCTGTAGTTTTCTTTTTTTATTGCATCCTTTCCTGGTTTTGTTATCAGGGTTATGTTGGCTTCATAAAATATGTTGGGAAGGATTCCATCCTTCTCAATGTTGTGGAATAATTTCTGCAGGATAGGCACCAATTCTTCTTTGTAGGTGTGGTAAAATTCAGGTGTGGAACCATCTGGACCAGACTTTTCTTTTTAAGAAGGTTTTTTTATTGTTGATCCAACATCTCTAATTATCAGAGAAATGCAAATCAAAACCACAATGAGATATCACTTATCTCCAGTGAGAATGGCCTTTATCAAAAAGTCCCAAAACAATACATGTTGGTGTGGATGCAGAGAGATAAGAATGCTCATACACTGCTGGTGGGACTGCAAACTAGTACAACCTCTTTGGAAAGCAATATGGAGATACCTCAAAGAGCTACAAGTAGGATTACCATTTGATCCAGCAATACCATTACTGGGCATCTACCCAAAAGAACAAAAGACATTCTATAAAAAAGACATCTGCACTCGAATGTTTATAGCAGCACAATTCACAATTGCAAAGATGTGGAAACACTCAAGTGCCCATCAATACATGAGTGGATTAATAAAATGTGGTATTTGTATATCATGTAGTACTATTCAGCTTTAAGAAACAATGGTGATCTAGCACCTCTTGTTTTATCCTGGATAGAGCTGGAACCCAATCTACTAAGTGAAGTATCCCAAGAATGGAAAAATAAGCACCACATATATTCACCATCAAATTGGTTTTAACTGATCAACACCTAAGTGCACATACAGGAATAACATTCATCGGGAGTTGGGCTGATGAGAGGGCAGAGGAGGGGATGGTCATGTACATACATAATGAGTGAGAAGGGCACCGTTTGGGGGATGGACACCCTTGAAGCTCTCCCTCATGGGGGAGAGGGAGGGAAAGGGCAATATACGTAACCTAAACATTTGTATCCCCGTAATATGCTGAAATTAAGAAATATAAAAATAATAAAATATAACACCATTTAGATTTCATAAATTAGAAAATACAAACATAAGAGCATAATCTATCAATAAGTCAATAAAGCACACTAAACAAAATCAAATAATGTACATACAAATAATGCATCATAAGGCCAGGCTGGTGGCTCATGCCTGTAATTCTAGCACTTGGGAAGCTTGAGGCCAGGAGTTCTAGACCAGCCCAACATAGAGAGACTGTGCCTCTACAAAAAAGTAAAAAAAAAAAAAAAAAAAAAAAAAAAAAAAAAAAAAAAAAAAAAAAAAAAAAAAAAAAAAAAAAAAAAAAAAAAAAAAAAAAATTAGCATGATGGCATATGCCTCTAGTTCCAGCTACTCCAAAGGCTGAGGCAGGAAGATCACTTAAGCCCAGGAATTTGATGCTGCATTGAGCTGTGATCATGCCCCTGTACTCCAGCCTGAGCAACACAGGGAGATCCTGTCTCAAAAAAATATAAAGGGCATAATAAAACATCCATATTATTTAGAATAATAATGAAGAGCCAAGATGAAGAAGGGGAAATAGCTAATATGAATTGAGCATTTATTATATTGCCATCCACCTTCTATCTTCTTAGTACTTTATATTCATTAACTTACTTCAATCCTCACAACCCTAGAAAATGCATGCTATTATTATTTCCATTTTATAGGTGAGATAACAATACAAAAAGTTACTATACAAGAAAACTCATGTAACATAGTTAAGTTTGTGCCCATAAAAATAAATCCTCAAATGATTGTTATTAGACAGCATAAAAGAAATAACATGAGTATTCAAATCAATGAACAGAAAGAAAAAAGTACATGAATATCATGCATAATTACAATCCTTCCCAACGTAGGAACTATATACTTTCTCCTTTTTCTGCCTGGAATTCTCTCCTGAGCAACCTGATCTTCATTCACAAACCCATCTTTTCTTTATTTTCTTATTGATCCATTTCACCTTCTCACACAACCTTTTTTAAATAACAACACTAAAATGTCCTTTTTGTTGCTTCCTTTTCTCTCTTTAAATTTTTAGTAACTCTGGTACATTAAATTAGTCATATCCCTCACTTATTGGTCTTTATCCCTCATGTATTGATAATTATCCTCATTTAGTGGCCTATATGTGCACCAAGTTAATCAGTTTATTTTATATCACTTCATTGCTTTTCTCTTTCATGCTATCCCTGGTCTCCATCTATTTCTCAAAAGTCTCCTCAAACAATACTCTTGAAAAAATTATAATATAATGAATTAACTTAGGTCTAGTAATTCCAACCATTATTATAGGAACAGAAGCCTTGTTATCAGAAAAAATTTTGCTTGCATTTTTAAAATTAAGTCTGAATAAATACCAAATACAGACTAAATATTGAAATAAAGTTTTTTCGGTTAAAGAAATTATTCAGCTTATTCATTACCACCACCTATTGTAGTAAAAATTGGGCGCATGTGATTACAAACAGATATTTCATCTTGCCTTTGTTTGTCGATGATAAAAAAAAAAAAAAAAAAAAACCTCTTGTCATGTAGTCTGAGTAATAAATACATCAAATTCAGCACACAATTATGGTTTTAAAAATTTCAGCATATAATTATTTAACCAGTAAAATAATAGTTTAAAAATACAAACACATTCCAGAAAAAATATGTTCCAAAATGAAACCATTTTAGTGCGTTCTTTTGTAAGATATTTTGTTAAATAAAATGTTTATGAAAAATATTTTTGCAGTACTAAAAGAATTATTCATATGGGAAACATTATCACTGCTAATATTATAAGTGAAGGAATTCTGAATAAAATACAAGGGGTGAGGAGAGAAATTACTCTATTACCTATTCTGAGACTTTTTTTTTTTTTTTTTTTTTTTGTCTCTCAGACATACCCAGAGTTGATAAAGTAGCAAGGCTCACTTTGGTAAGTTAAGTAGAAAACTGCAGACCAATGAGATATACAGAGGTAATAAAAAAGGAACTGGCATAACAAATAATTACAACACTTCAAGAAATCCTATGTTCGCCATGAAGGAAAGTTGACCTTACACTTCAAATAAACAATTTGCACATTGAAGTTGTGGAAAGAAAGGCACCATATAATTCTGATAAATACATAAAAAATATACATTTTTAATATGGTGGTTTTGTTCAATCTTTGTTTATATAATTGATACCTCAGGGCCTCAGAACTATATTCTTTTTCCATTTAACACTTCTATTAAAAAATAATTTATACCTAAAACTTTTAGTAACTCAAAGCATTTCCTTAATAAACAAACATAAGAAGCTTTATCTTTCTAATTCCCTAGATTTACTATTAAAATGTTTTTGCCACCTAAAAATTTTAAAACAATGTAATTTCATGTGGCTATCTGTGTTTGTACCACAAGTTATTTTTGTTCGATTTAGTGTTTCTAGAGGCAATATTATTTTCATAGATGAAACTGACCATCCGTCCCTTTATTCATTCTTCCCTCCATGTTTTCCAAGTATAAAATTGAAAGAAAATAGTAATCTTTGAGAAAAAGTAATTATGAAAGAGTTTTTCTGTGAAATTTCTTTCATGCAACTGAATAAAAGAAAAAAAAAGAGGAGGAAGACTACAAATAGGCTACCATCGCTGAAATAATAGAGATCCCAAACCGAACTACAAACTTTAAGCTACAAAACTATTTGAATCCAAATTAATAAAAGAGTAAATAAATTAATACACATCTCCCTATCAGGATAGAAAAGATTTGTAAAAGCGGATGAATGGTAAGAGTTATGAAATAAATCATTAATAAGCTTCATGTGTGGAATAGATACTGTATAGGTTGACCAAGAAAATGTCCAAATACACCCTTCAAGAAGCTCTTTTCTTCCCAATTCCTGGTAATAAGCATCTCAGGTGCCAAAAATGAAATTGAAAAACTAGAAAACCTATGCTTTATGAGGAAATATGTTTGCGAAAAAAAGAGTAATTAAAGTCTAAAACAAGTGGTAAGTTTTAAGAGGGTAAAATCAGAACAAATTACTGAAGTCTAGAAACTAACACATTAATTTTGTAGTTGAAGAAACTGTTACCCAGTGAGATTAAATGACTTGGTAAAAGGCATAGACAACAAATTCATTAAAATCCAAATTCCTGGGTTCCAATTCATGTGGTTTCTGCTTATTCACACAGACTTCTCCATTACAAGGGTAATAAAATTAGGTAGCATTTTTAAAATACTTCTTTAGGGAATAGCCACTAATATGTAATGTAGTTTCTTACTGCAGATAGTTAGAGCATTTCTGAATAAGTCATATATAAAAGAGAGTTCACATATAGAGAGATGAAAATTAACCTTAGAATAAAAATAATTTTTACAAAACTTTTAAAATTATTTGCTCTCTTTATGGACAGTATTTTAGATAGTTGAGATAATTGTCAAATGGAATAAAACACTTTTCTCTAAAATGGGAAATTTCCTATTTTCAAATACATAAAATGAGAAAGTCAGTTATGACTCCAATATTGCTTAAGAAATTTTGAAAGAAAACAAATGAAAAAAAATTCACAAGGTGTTGGTCTTTCACAGTAAGAAAAAATATGTGGAAATAAAATATAGAGATAATGAAAAATGAAATACATTAGTATGTTATAAATATAAATGTTTTTATATACAATAATTCAGTGATACATAAAACATAATCATGTTAGATTTAACCATTCTAAAATGCCAAGTAGAAAACATATGTTTGAGAACAAGTATGCATTTTTAAAATGTAAAATATAAACATATAATAGTTAATATATTCTTAAAAACAGGCTATCCAATTGTGTTATAAAATAAATATTTGATATATTAATTTAAAAATGTATTTGGTATAGAATGTGAAGAAACTTTTTTAACCTACATAAAATATTCTCTTCATTCAATCATTATACACCAATTTATTGATGGGTGCCATGCATTGTTAAATATTCTTGTACCTCAGAAGTGAACAAAAAAACAACCCAACTAAAAACTGCTCTCAAGAATCTTGAATCTCATGATCTAATACAGGGTATAGAAAATTACCGAGAAAGTTAAGTTATTATATGGAAGATAGTGACTAGTATTAAGAAGAACCTTCAACAGAGAGTGAGTACAGAGATTCTCAGTGGGGCACGGGGTGGTGGGGAGTGGAAATCTCAAGCAAGGGTTAAAGATAAAAGCAAAGAAGGCAATTATCTTTCTCTGCAGGTTGTGGCTGAATTTATTTTCTCATGGCATCGTTGGAATGTGTTAGAGAGAGAGAGAGAGAGAGAGAGAGAGAGAGAGAGAGAGAGAGAGAGAGAGAGAGAGAGAGAGAGAGAGAGAGAGAAAGAATTTATGATGATTTCCAAAAGACTACAGAGGCTACTTCGGGGCAATCACCAATCATAGTGTAAGCCATCTGTGTACATTTGTTACAGGAACCTTACCTTGCTCAGGGGGATGTTGGGGTCTCAGTCATGGGCCGTATGTGACTCAGAGGCTTCTGCCTAGTCTTGGGCCTGAGTCTCTGAGCTGTCTGCTCCAGGTCATCAGTTTGTGCCATCATTGCATAAGGTGGTATTCTCTACTTGTCTACGTTGTGAGGAAACAATTACTTGCTTGCACCTGTGACTACTTTCTTGAAGAAGAAATTCATTGATCTTAACTATACGTGGGCCAATATGTGATAGATATGCAAGCTGTGGATTTCTCTGGAGCTAAGAAGCAGGCAGGAAAATAAGACTTTGGTACCTGCCATGAACCTGCTAGGCCGATAAAACCTAAAGCTAGTCAGTCTTTGAGGTTGAGGGGGAGATACCCACTTTCACTGAGTCTTGAGTTCCAGAGAGGTAGGCTTTGCTGAAGGGAACTCTACCTAACCTGCCACCTTTGTCCACGGCTTGGTGGACCTTGTCATAGTCCTGACAAGAAGAGTCTCACTGCCGCATCCTTCCGGATTATTTGAAAGACTTATTACCTATCAGCTAGACACAACTTCTGTGGCTTCTGTTCTGACATGGAAGCTACTGAGCTAATGAAAATTGGATTTTTTTTCCCCAAGAGTATTAGATAACTGTCCATGAAATGGCAAAATTACAATTTTAATAATTTTCCCTTTTTTATCAGAAAAAATAAAATTATCAGTTTTTAATTTTTGCTTTAATAAATTTAAAAAATGAATATCTCCTGTGTCTTTTAATATCCTGTCAGCTCATAGGTTTCAAAATGTGTTGAAACACATTCTGCAGTAGCGTTAGTAGAGAGAGAAACAACGACAAAGCAAAGTTGTCACAGGTCTGCCTAAAGACATAGTCTATACAGACTGTTTTCTCGTTTGTCGTATCTTGTTTCTCCTAATGTTTTATGTTCCAGCTGCCTCCTTGTTCATTGTGGAAAGTGTTGGTTGAATGAAGTAACAATGAGGAATAATATTGAGACATAAGTCATGTGTTCTTCTTTAGTTCATTTAACTCTACATTAATTACTGATTGAAGAAAAATAATTTCTTGTTCTAAAAAGCAGCTTTTGGATGATGGGTATGTATTTTTGCACATGGCAATGATGTGGAAACTCAGTGTTCAGTTTATTAGTTACCACCAAGGTAGGTAGAAAAGATAAAAATAATATTAATGCAAAATTGGTCTGTCCATATTACTGATTAGACAAAAATCTGGGTTTCAGGTCAGATGAGTCATTATTTTAATTTACATGTATTTGAGATGCGTACTAAAAAAAACAGACAACAAAAAAAAAAGAACAGGAATGAAAGAGGAAAGAATGAAAGTGAGGAGGGAAGGAGGAAAGAAATAGAAACATAACAAAGACAAGAATTTAAAGCAATTTTTGAATTATTTTATTCAAAGAGCATATGGCATGGAATGAAAATGAGATGGAAGATGTTACATGACTTTGTCTTAGTTCAATTTTGTCTCCTGTGTCTCCCGTGGTGTGACATTCTCACTTTTCCTGAGTGTCAATCCAATATTTAAATGTATAGTGAAAATTATTTTGTGCATGTATCCCAAACACAAGCTACTTCATAGTGGACTCAGCCAGAAAGCTGTGATCTGTTCTGCTGCTAGAAAAATCAGGTATGACAGACTTGTTGGTAGATGTCCCTGAATGTACTTCATGGCCTATTTAAGGATGCCAATAAGTGATGTTGATTATAAGAAATTTCTGCTTCACCCGAACACGTTAGGACCTAATTACCATGTGCGTAACATGCAATGTCCCATTTGGTGGCGCACAGATTCTGAAAAGCCATATGCTTATAAAGTTTGGGTTACAGTTATTTGTTAGTTTCAGCATCAGTTTCTATTTATTCTACCTCAATTATACATTTAATATCCATTCATTTCTCACCACCCACATGCCATTTTATAAGGCAGGCTGATTTCTGTCCAAGTACAAGTACTGCATAAATTTCTGAGTTGTCCTCCTGTTTCATTATTGCTAACAACGACGTGGGTATAGTATGTCTAAAGGCAATATATAACAGTGTCACTCTTCTGCTTGCAGCTTTTGATTTACTTCACATTGCTTTTATGATGCTGTTTGAACTATTTATTATGACTTACAGGTCACTATTGATATCCTTGAAGCATGGCAAATGCCATGCACATGGTTTTTTTTGTTTTTTTTTTTTTTATTAAAATAAATATAGGTAGCCCAGTCTCTGGACTCTTTCCCTCAAATTCATAGTCTATTTTATACGTACACATATTTTTTCCTAGAAGGAAAATATAATGATTCCACTAACCTGGCACATCATGTGTATACTGCTTCTCTTACTTCAAAGAAATCCAAGCTTATTTCTGACCTTTCTATTACCCATGCTGCAATTATTTCCACATGTTTTCAAAGCAGTCTACTTTTTCACATCTTCATGAAAATAAAAGTGTCCATTATCATTTGTCTCTTTTCCTAATTCAATATTTCTCTAAATTATAGCACTGGATTATATCCTCTCCTATATGGTCAGAATCACAGTTATTTAACAAATAATATTTTACATATGCCTGTATTTGAATATACATTTATTTCATCATGTTTATTTTATAATTATTATATTCACACCTAAAGGGTGCAGTGTGCACCATCTGGAGGGATGAGCATGATTGAAGTTCTGACTCGGGTGGGGCAAAGGCAATATATGTAATGTAAACATTTGTACCCCCATAATATGCTGAAATAAAAAAAATAATTATCTCATTATGTCTTAATTATTTTCTCAGTGTTTGACATATAACTGGAGGTTAATCAATATTTCTGATTAGTCAAAAAAGTAAGCAAATGAATGAATGAATCAATCAAAGAAGCAAATGCTTTCATTTTTCAAATTCAGCTTCCTAAAGTACTAAAACTATTTCTACAGTGCTTTGGCAACTGAGATTATTTGACTAGTTGACTTTTCTTTGTGTTTTTCAAAATTGAATTTAAAAGAATGGCATTCATTGTCTTCCAAATCCCCACCTCCATGATCATATGTTCTTTTCTCTTCACCTTACCATACGCTATGGTTTTTCCAATATTTCTTCTTGAGAAATAATCATGATTATGTTGAAGGAGGCATGCACAAGGATTATATGGATTTGTAAGTATTAACATGAAAAAAATTGCTAAAACATATTTACTTGGAAGTAAATTAAAAACTAGTTTCTAAATAATACCTAGTATAAAATACTATTTAGATAACACAAAGAGACAGATATGTCTACAGGTACTTACCTCCTTTCTGTACATCTATTATAGTAAGGTCATTAATAAATAATAAATGCAGGGGATTTATATGTAGGCAAGATGAAGGCATGGTCTTAGATCTCTCTTCACAATGTTGCCTCTATCTGTACAGAAGATATACTAAACTTTTGATGGCAGATTATTGATATGAGTGGCAGTAGGACAGAAAGAAGGTCATATATTTTTGAGGTATATATTTTAGTAAGTACACAGTCAATTGAACTTAATGTCCGATTCTCTATGAGAAAACATTTTCTTCTAACTGGGAAGTTATTCCCCCATTCATAAAACCTAACTTACAGTGATTTTATTTCTACCCATTGATGCTTATGACATCAATATAGTTGTTAAAAGTGGGTGCATAACACTTTTAATGTTCACAGAGAGTTGCTGATTTCTAAAATTCAGTAGTTATAATAAATATACAGACTTACGGTATCAAAAAACAAATGAATTAGCAGATTTGATTCAGTTAACCTGGTTGACAGGTTTCTTCAGGAAACTATTGCCAAAGATTGTTTTTTTTTATTTTATTTTGTAGATCTATAAATTAGAGACACCTCAAAGTATATATGAGAACATTCAGGCCATATGCTTTAATTAGAATACATAATACCAAAAATTATTTTTAATATCAAGAGACATTTTGAAAATAAAGATAAGTGCATGTTGTGTTCTTATTCTAGGAAAATGTGTATAAAAATGAGGAACATTATCTTTTTCTGAAAGCACTAGTGGGAACGTCCTGAAATGAGGTGTACAGTTCAAGAATTTAAGGGAATTATCAGCTCATTTCTATTGTTTTATTAACACAAGTTTCATGGCAGAGCACTAGGACTTATAAATATACAAATATGTCTGGATGCATTGAGAATATTTCTTCATGAGTTATGCAAAGCAATTTAAAGTGGGTTATCTATTTCAAGCACATTGGCCAAGCTTGTTATTAGAAGAAATGTGGAGGGAAGTTTTAAACTCAGAAATAATTAATTACACAATTCCAGAGAAAAACACAGTAAATAGTGCTACAGTGTGCTGTTAAATTGTTTTTCTCAGTTCTTCTATTTAATTATCTAATAACAAAGCCAAGGATAATTAATTATACTCATTTGATCTATTTATAAATGAGGGCATAATGCAAAGAAAGTTCAAACATTCACCAGAAAAATAAAGGAGGGAGATATGATATACATTTTTCTCTAATTTTAAGTACTCTTTTAGAGAATGATGTTCCTAAATGTATAAAATAATCATTCTATTTCAAGAACTAGTCAATTTCACAGATTTATCACCTAACATAGTCATTTGCTACATAGCCCAATATTGGTAAATGCTGAGTCAAATTACTGTAACATTTAAATGAGTCTTAACTAATTTTAACATTTATCACTTAATATTCAAATTAGATTTGATCATCATGTTTTTTCCACATAAAGTAAGAGAAGAAGGGAGGAATAAAGGGAGGCATAAAAAGGAAGAAAGAAGGAAGGTATGATTTTGATGAAATACATAAAAGTATACAAATGCTAGCAGACTCACCAGCTTAAATAAAAAACTATCAATTTATGTTTAAATATCATATAAATGTGTCAATCAAATACACAATTTAAATAATTATTGATTTTGAATAGTAGTTGTGAAAACGTATTTTATTTGAATAAAATAAGACATAACATTATGTACAGATAATTTTATATAAGTGATCCTTATCAATATTGGACATTCCATAACTTTTTAATGAAAGGAATATGCCTACTATTTGCATCTTGACCAAATCACTGGTAAGCACACGCTTTACTGAAGTCACTGTCAAGTATGAAAGTATTACATGTATAACTGTGAAAGCAGTACATGACAAAATGCACATGTAAATGTGAGTAAATCACTCAGATTATAACAACATGAAATAGCATGCCTATCACAGAAACATTTAATACCTTGCTTAATAAATAGCTTTAATGCCACATCATTTAGGTTAATATGTTTTCATTTCTTCTCGTTCCTATAACTTCTTCATGTATTAAATAATTGTCAACTTTCTAAATAATTCAAATATTTAATTTAATAAATAACCTAAAAGAGGTTGCTTTATCATAGTAAAAATCACATTTATAGGCACATATAGAATGTATATGGTTATCTTAACCTAATATTGAACAGTACTAAAATTTTTTTACCTTATTGTGTAGGTTTGTGTATCTGCAGTATAGGTAGCTAGATACATAGATGTATAAATATAGATATAGATATATATATAGAGAGAGATGATATAGATATATCCAGCTAATGATTTGGGACAATTGGTAAGAACAAGGAATCTGGATCAAGTGGATTTGGATTTCATTCTTGGCTCTTCCACTAAGTCAATCAGGATAAATCAGAAACTATATGTAGAGTATTTAGCATGCTTGGAAATTAATAAGCATTTAATAAATGATAGTTACCACAATCATTATTATGGTAACAATTATTTTGTGCCATGAATAGAATTTCAGTTTAAGAAAAATAAAACAATGGGTCTCATAGGTTTTATAATCATTTAATTTACTAGGTACCTTGATGTATATTATTACATGTTTTTTCTTTTTTTTTTTTTTTGCTTTTTTAAATTTCAGAATATTATGGGGTACACACATTTTCATTACATAATTTGTTTTTGTACAGTTTAAGTCAGAGTTATAAGTGTGTCCTTCACCCAGTTAGTGTGCACTGTACCTGTTAGGTGTGAATTTACCTGTTCCCTTCTCTCCCAACCCACGTATTTGATTTTCCTTGAGTTTTACTTCCATATGTGAAGGGTTGATTAATTAGTTCCAACTTAGTATAGAGTACACGTGGCTTTTTTTTTTTTTTTGCATTCTTGAGATACTTCACTAAGAAGAATGGTCTGCATTTCCATCTGGGTTGTTACAAAAGATATTAGATCACCATTTTTTTTTATGGCTGAGTAGTGCTCCACGTATACATATAACATATTTTATTAATCTACTCATGCATATCATTGCATTTTATAAGCACTTCTATATCAAAAAAGGTTAAATATTTACCTAGTACACAAAGCTAAGATGATAGCATATTAGAAGAGAACCAAGAATGTCTTTGTGTTCTTAATCCAATTTCTGTTAATAACATGTCTCTATTTTGTCAGGAAAAAAGAAATAGGTGAGAGAGGCATGAGGGCTGTGCTTTAGAACTGATTCTAAATGTTACTACTCTTTAAATTATGATATTTTATGGAAAACAATTTTAATTTCATCATGGCTCAATTGGGATAAATAATACTTTTCCTTAGAATGTGCATATATTATAAAAGGATGTGATAGTGTTAACTCAGCCTCTAATAGCTTGTTAGTGATTAATTTCCAATTCATATTTATATATACATTATCTGAAACCACACTTCTCCAGGTGTCAGTATGCTTAAAAGATGAACTACACATTAAAATATATCCATTATAGTGGCTAGCTTAAGAGAGGAGGGGTGAGTTATAATTGACAGGACAAGGAAAGGTGAGCTCCTGACCTAAGTGGTATTGCATTGGGTATTTGCTTCATAATTATCAAATTGTAGAGTTATATTGTATGTACCCTTTCATGTTGTTTATTTCACAATAAAACCTTTAAAGAATTCAAGTAAAAAAAGGTATATCAAATATGAAACTACTTCTGATTAATAATTATGTGATATACTACGTAGTAGTCAGGCCTTATCCAGTCTGGCCTTATAAGAGGAAGAGAATTTCCTCATTCCCTGTAGAAATTAAGCTTATTAGCTACCTATTGATAATTTACATATATTTCCTTCATAGTAACAAGTAGTCTGAGCTGGAATGAGAAAAATTTGGTTTACACCTGAAATTACTTTTATAAAGGGTTATATATTTCTTCTAACAAATTATTTAAAAAGCAAACAATGAAAAAAATGTAATAAGCCTTAAAAATGAAACTGATTTGTCTGCTTAATTCCTCCAGTGGCGATCTCACACTTAACCTACAAACAAGCCTCCATAAAGTGCAATAAATATTGGCAATTCTTCTCAAAATTTTCTAGAGTTAATATTCAGAAAAAAAATGAAACTAAAAATGGATTTGATCACAAGTGTAGTAAAACCTCAATGATTATTCAAAAATCTGTCAAGACTCAATGGCTAAAATTGTGATTATTACATGAATAGTTTTATTATTTTTAAGCATATGTACAAGATTTAAGGAACATTTATGTTATTAGCAAATTATTTCTAAAATGCTCTTAAAATGCCATATATGTGTGTATATAAAAAAAATAACAAACTGCTAAGTCTAAAGAAAAAGCCAAAATTCCCTGTTTATAATGAACTGAATATATTAGTAAATAAAATCATTCTAAATATGTAAGGTCTTCACTGTGGTAATCTTGGGAGAAACAGGTAATTGGTAAATTCTCACTCCTGTAGAACAGGGAATTGGATAAGCACTTTAAGAGCAACAAACCACAGTCATAGAAAGCAGCCATTAGCCTATAGCACCTATTCAGATAAAGACTTTTCTGGATCCAGTAACTGGTTGGAAGATACAGAAACAGACAAGCCGTGGTCTCAGTGTAGTCAGCACTCTCACATTTATTGTATAAATCCATTCGAAACCATGGATGTCTGAACTATAACAGCATTAATTCTAGGAGCTAACCAGCAGAGGAAAGGGAAGCCAAACAGCTAGTTGTTTCTATTACCTCCTTCTTTCTCCTTTCCTCTCCCCAGTAAGCCAATGCTTTAAACGCTGGTTATTGGGAGTATCTAGGTAAACTATCAAGTTTCCAAAAGACTATGATAAATTATTATGCCCAGAGGGGAAGTGATAATGAAAGCTCTCATTTACTTCCATCCAATTTTAGGATTTCAGATATGTGAATACACCCACAGAGAGCAATACGTTTTCAGCATAACCAAGGTGAATGTAAGATCGAAGCTTGGTACTACATATTTGGCTGTATTGGTCCAGGAGATCAGTGTCTAAACGAGGTAAGAAGAAATATTTTTTCTATTCTTTGTGACTTAACTGGAGTCTTCTTTAAGGGTGTGTCTTAAACACCTATCTGAGATCAAATCCAGAGTCTTCTAACCTGACAACTTTTGTTGGTTCAGTGGTGCCTCAAAGCCATCTGAAATGCCTAGTTTAATTTTTGGGATAATATCACTTTAACCTGTAAATTCAGACATTACAAAAGATGCTCTTCAGGGACTATTAGATTAATTACCCATTTTATAACATATTATTAATGTAACAGAATTTAAGAACTACATTATAAGTCAAATATTATGTATATAGTCCAAATTGGAAAGGATTAAAAAAACACCCTCTTCCTACTACATTCTGTCTATTCATAGGTTTCAATTATTATTTAATGCATGAGAAAACTCATCAACTTGCATTTTTGTATGCTAATCAGAACAATACATTCATATTTATATTTTCTTTATATCATTGACTATATATGAATATAATGCATTTAAATAATTTAATTTATACCTAAGTATTCAGTTCTTGTCATGTGCAATCTATCTTCCTTTACTGGAATTAATTACTTAAAATTGCAATGCCAGTGTGGTTCTCTAGTTTCATTTTTTGGTGAGAATGTAAAAATTAACAGAAAAATTAGAGGAATTATTATTTTAAATTTCCTTATTACAGTAAAACTATACATACTCTTCAGTGTTATTTGTGGTAGTTTTTTTTTTTTTTCTTTTGTTTTTTTGAATTCAGGAAATTATGGTAGTACAAACATTTTGGTTACATGAAATGGGTTTGCCTTGCTCAAGCCACGGTTACAAGCGTGGCCTCCCCCCATATGGTATGCCCTGTTCCATTAGCTGTGGGTTTACCGCCCCCGCCCCCTCTACCCGGCACCCTGCCCACCCCCCACCTCCCCACCTGACCAGCACCCGGTGAGTATTACTACCATGTGAGCACCTTAGTGTTGATGGATTAATAAAATGTGGTATTTGTTGTAGTTTTAGCCACTTCTAACCTTTCCTGCTTCCTAATCCGTTGTAACCACTAATCTTTTCTCAATCTCTATATTTTTATTATTCTGTGAATGCAATATAGATAGAATAATACAGTACGTAAACTTTTGAGATCAGCATTTTTACTCAGAACAACATTCTTAAGGTCCATCTAAATTGTTGATCACTTTCTCTTTTTTTATTTCAAAATATTAAGGGACTACAAATGTTTTTGTGCCTGGATACCTCGTATAATGTTTAATCAGGCTGTTAGTGTGCCCTTTACCAGAATAGTGTTCATTGTGCCCAACAGGCAAGTTTTTACCCCTTACCCCTTTCCATCCTCCCCTCTTCTTGGTTTCCAATGTCCTTTACATCTCCTTATGCCCCTGTGTGACCATTGTTTAGCTCCCTAATAACTAGGAGCTGTCTCTCTTTTTTATTGCTTTTTGTTGCTAAGTATCATTCCATAGTATTCACATACCACAGTTTCTCCAGCTATTCATTTATCGAAGGACATTAGGATTAACTCTAGTTTTTGTCATTATGAACAATGATGCTCTAAATATTCATCTATAGGCTTTTGAATATGTGTTCATTTTTATGGACTAAATGCCCAAGTGTGCAATTGCACGGATATGGATGTATGGTAAACAAGTGTTTAGTTATGTAAGAAAGTGTCATGACCTTTTTCAGAGTGGCTAGTCTATTTTACATTTCTGCTAGTAATCTTGTAATGAACCAGTTATTCCACATATTCATGAACATTTGATGTTATTCCTATTTTTATTTTCCTCATTCTAAGTGTGCAGTGATATTTCATTACTGTTTTAATTTGCATTTCTTTAAAGGTTAATGATGTTGAACTTGTTTTTCATGTGCTTATTATCAACTTTATATACTCTTTGGTAAAATGTTTCTTCATATCCTCTGCTCGTTTTCTATTCGGACAATTTGGTTTTATAATGTTGAGTTTTGAAAGTCTGTTATGTATTTTAAATTGAAGTCATTTATTGAATATGTGGTTTGAAAAATATTTTATCTTTGCCTATGTCTTATATATTCTTTCTCTTCACATGAGATTTCACAGAAAAAAAATTAATTTTTAGGAGGCAACGTTAATCAGTTTTTACTTTTGTGGATTGTGCGTTTGGTGTCCTAGCCCAAAGATTTCCTCCTGTGCCATTTTATTTTTTTTCTAAGCATTTTTAGAATTTTGTGTCTATATTTAGGCCCATGATTCACTTTTAGTTACTTTTGCAAAATGTGAGTTTTAGGTAAAGTTTCTCTTTTTAAATTCCTGTTTATAGATGCCCAATTCCTTTAGTACTAAGAATTAAAAAGTTTCTCCTTTTACCATTGGATTATTTTTTCACTTTTGTCAGATATCTCTTGGTCACATTTTTATGGATCTGTTTCTGCATTCTCTATTCCGTTGGCCCTGCTTCTGTCCATTGATCTATGAGTGTCTTCTTCCATGAACACCACACTCCAATAAACTATAGCTATACAGTCAGCCTTAACATCTGGTAGGTCGATTTCTCTCATCTCTTTTTCAAATTAATTTTAGCCATTCTAGGTCCTGTGTTATTCCATATAAATTTTAGAATATGCTTATCTATGCTGTTTGATAAAACATCACTGATATTTGGAAATTATATATGTATATATATATTAATATGAGAACCTATAATCAATTTGGTGAAAATTTTCATATCCATTAACACAATATATCTCTCTCTGCTTATGTAGGCCTTCTTTTATTTATTTCATCAGCATTTTGTAACTTTTAGCATACAAATCCTATGCAATACTTGGTTAAGTATATGGCTATGAATTTTATTTACTTTGGAATATAGTAAATCATATTGCATTTTTAATTTCAATTTTCCATAATTTGTTGTCAGCATATAGAAACACAGTTGAATTTTATGTTGATCTTGTATCCTGTGACTTTGATTAACTCTGTTATTATTTCTGGGAGAGTGTGTGTGTGTATGTGTGTGTGTGAATTCCTTAGGTCTTTCTACATAATCAATCATGTCATCTGCAAACCAAGACAGCTTTATTTCTGCCATTTCAATCTGTAAGCATTTTATTTCTGTTTCTACCTTTATTGCAGCAGTATGAATTTCCAGTACTATATTAAAGTGGTGTTGCATTTTTAGCTCTTTGAGGTATCTCCATATTATTTTCCACAGAGGTAGTACTAGTTTACAGTCCCACCAGCAGTGTATGTGTATTCCTATTTCTATGCATTCATGCCAACATTTATTGCTTTAGGACTTTTTGATAAAAGTCATTCTCACTGGAGTTAAGTGGTATCTCATTGTGGTTTTGATTTGCATTTCCCAGATGATTAGGGATGTTGAGCATTTTTTCATGTTTCTTGGCCATTTGTCTTCTTTTGAAAAGTTTCTGTTCATGTCCTTTGACACTTTTTAATGGTTATTTTAATTTTTCTCTTGCTGATTTTCCTGAGTTCTATATAGATTCTAGTTATCAGCTCTTTATCAGATGTGAAACATGCAAATATTTTCTCCCATTCTGTAGATTGTTTGCTCTCATGATAGTTTCCTTGGCTTTGCAGAAGTTTTTTTTTCTTTCTTTTTTTTTTTTTTAATTTGATCAGGTCCCATTTTTTTATTTTTGCTCTTGCTGTGATTGCCTTTGGGATCTTCTTCATAAATTCTTTGCCTAGGCCAATGACTATCAAAGTTTTTCCAACATTTTCTTCTAGAATTCTTATAATTTCATGCCTTAGGTTTAAGTCTGTTATCCACTGTGAGTTGATGTTTGTGAGAGGTGAAAGGTGTGGATCCTTTTTCAGTCTTCTACATGTGGCTATCCAATTTTCCCAGCACCATTTATTGATGAGGATTCTTTCCCTCAGTGTATGTTTTTGTCTGCTTTTTCAAAGATTAGATGGCTATATGAGGATGATTTCATATCTGGGTCCTCAGTTCTGTTCCATTGGTCTATGTCTCTCTCTGTTCTTGTGCCAGTACCATGCTGTTTTAGTTACTACAGCCTTGCAGTACCAGCTTGAAATCTGGTAAATTGATGCATACCAATTTGTTCTTTTTGCTTAAGACTGTTTTTGCTATATGGGGTCTTTTCTGGTTCTGTACCATTTGATCCAGCAGTCCCATTACTGGGCATCTACCCAAAGGAAAAAAAGACATTCTATAGAAATAACGTCTGCACTAGAGAGTTTATAGCAGCATAATTCACAATTGCAAAGATGTGGAAACAACCCAAGTGCCCATCAATCCATGAGTGGATTAAGAAAATGTGATATATGTGTACCATGGAGTTCTACTCAGCCACAAAAAACAATGGTGACCTAGCACCTCTTGTATTATCCTGGATGGAGCCAGAGCCCATTCTACTAAGTGAAATATCACAAGAATGAAAAACAAGTACCACACATACTCAACCATCAAATTGTCGTTAATTGATCAACATTTATGTGCACACATGGTAGTAACATTCATCGGGTATCTGGCAGGTAGGAGAGGGAAAGAGGGAATGGGCAAATTTACAGCTAATGGGTGAGGTGCACACTGCCTGGGGGATGGGCACGCTTGTAGCTATAACTCAGGCAGGACAAGGACAATATATGTAACCTAAATATTTGTACCCCCGTAATATGCTGAAATAAAAAAAATAAAAATATATTTAAAAAAGCGGTGTTGCAAAAGCAAACACCTTTGCTTTGTTCCCAATGTTAGATGGAAATCATTCAACTTTCACTATTAAATATGATGTTGGCTGGAGGTGTTTTATAGATGCTTTTCATCAAGTCAGAGAAGTTCCCATCTATCCCTAATTTTCAAGGAAAAAAGTACTTTTGTCATGAATAGATGTGGGGATTTGCTCTGTGTGAATTGATAAGATTATATGATTTTTAATTTTTTTTCTTTAGCCCATTGTTACAGTGATTCCATGGACTCATTTTCAAATGTTGAAAAAGCTTTGCACAATTTGAATAAAATGCACTTGATGATAGTGTGTAATTCTTTTTGTACACTATTGGTTTTGATTTGCTAATAATATGTTTGATGGTTTTATCATCAATGTTTATGAGAGACATTGTTCTCTGTTTTCTTTTTCTTTAATTTTTTTTTTACCATCTTTGTCTGGCTCTGATATTGATGTTATAATAACCTTACAAATGAGTAGAAAATGTTCTCTTATCTTCTATATTCCAAAAGATATTTTGAAAAAGTATGTGTAATTTTTCTTTAAGTGTTTGATAGAATTCACCAGTAACATAATCTTAGTCTGGAGACTATTTCAAGACTGATCAATTACAAATTCAATATTGTCGATGGGTATACAACTGTTCATATTGTTATTAAATCTCAGTTAAGTTTTGCTAAATTTTAGTTTTCAAGGAGTTGGTTCATTCTTCTGAATTGATGTAATTATGTGTATAAAGTTGTTCCTAGTATTCTATTATCCTTTAAATGGTTGCCAAGAGTAAAGTGATTACTTTATTTCACATTTGGTATTGTTAAATTGTCTTCCTTCTTTTTATTGTTAGTCTTGTTAAAGTTCTATAAATTTTATTTTTAAATATGCAGTTTTTTTCCTCTGTTAGTTTTCTCTTATCAATTTCATTGATTTCTTCTGAATGTAAGATTCTTTCATCTTATTTTGGGTTAATTTTGCTCCCTCCCCACCCCACCTAGTTTCTTGAGGTAGAGACTTACATTATTGATTTCAGAGCTTTTGTCTCTTATGACATTATAAGCATTTACTGTTAAAATTTTCCTGTCAGCCCTGATTTACCTGCATTCCACATATTTTCTTTGTTTTATTATTATTTTCACTTAGTTGTCTGTACATTTTTATTTTTTTTTTATTTCAGCATATTATGGAAGTACAAATGTTTAGGTTACGTATATTGCCTTTGCCCTACCCGAGTCAGAGCTTCAAGAGTGTCCATCCCCCAGACAGTGCACACTGTACCCATTATGTGTGAATATACCCATCCCCTCCTCCCTCCTCCCTCCTCCCATCTGCCTGACAGCCAATGAATGTTACTACTATGTGTGCACTTAAGTGTTGATCGGTTAATACCAATTTGATAGTGGGTACACCAATACATGAGTGGAATAACAAAATGTGGTATATGTATACCATGGAGTTCTACTCAGCCACAAAAAAAGCATTTTTAAATTTCTTTTGAGACTACTTCTTTGGTTTGGAAATTGTAAATTTATGAGAAATTATTTAATTTCTAATTTTTTAAAAAAATTTCTAGGAATTTTTATGGTTTTGATTTTTAGTATGATCCCATTGTGGTCAGAAAAAAGCACTGTATAATTTTAATTTTTTAAAATTTATTGTTTTATGACAAAGAATATTATGTCATAACTCAGTGGGTCTTTCGTGGGCTATAAGAAATGTTATTCTGCTGTAGGTGGGTAGACTGTTCTGCATAGAGCAATTAGATGTGTTGCTTGGTTATATTGTTCATATCTTTCTTGCTATAGAGTGCAGGCAGATTTCAGCTTCCTGCTGAGTTCCACTGACACTGGGGGAGGTGGATGAAATTAAAGTGCCATTTAGCACCATTTCCCATCTCTTCATTCTTTGTTATTATTATTATTTTTAATGCTGCCTAGGGGTGGATGCTCAGTTTCCTATTGCAATCAGCTGACAATGGGATTGGGACAAGTGGTGTTCTGACTGACCCTGAATGATACAGCCCTGAGTTCAGTATTGGTGATGCCAGGTGGATGAGGAGCTAACTGTTGGGGCTTGCTGACAACCTGGAGGGCACAGTGAAGTGATTTGGTAGCTAGCCCCTGCTTGCAATACTTCATTAAGTTTCATTGCTATAGAATGCAGGTGAAGGCTCAGTTTATCACTCATTATATTCCACTGATAATACCCTAGTATGAGTTTGGAGCACCACTTACTTCCACGGGAAGATCAGCTCCCATTTAGTTGGCCAGCACCAGTCTGTGGGGGAAGCCAACCCGCCTGCTTCCACCAAGCAAGTGGAGTTGAATATCTCCTTCATGCTTGGCCCCACCAAAACTGGGAATAGAATGGAATTGAATGGGGTTGCTATGTTGGTGCTTGGCTAGAGTGGGGCCAGTATTGCCGAAAAAGAGTTTCTGTTGTGAGGTCACCACTTTCCTGCAATTCAGCTAGGAAGCAAAGGCTTTTCTTGGAGTTGCTTTTGTTTTGTTTTGTTTTGTTTTGTTTTGTGGTTTATGCCCTTTGATTCCAGGCTACAGGCCTCTATTGTGCCTTGTCTAGGTCCAAGAGAAAAAAGAAACCCAAGGAATTGAATATTGTGTCATTCCTGAAGTTCCTATGTCCCCAGGAATTTTAGGATGTTTATCTTCTTCCTTCCAACTTTCAGAGTCTCCTTATGATTATTTATTACGTTATCTCCAAGGCTTTTACTTGTAAGAGGGATAACCTAAGGGAAATGGAACTAATCTATACTGGCTGGAACTGGATGTGTATGTATTGAATTTTAATGATTCATTACATTTCGAAATATGATAAATGAAATTTTGAAACTAAATGCAAATAACAAAATGTTTATTTTGAATAAAGGGTTTGTTTTATTTTTTGAATACTGTAATGTTTCACATATTTAAAAAATAGAATTCTTCAAAATTCAAAGCTTGTAGTTTTGACATCTTTTTGAGCTTTACCCAAATAGAAATGTTACATGTGGGATTTTGAGAATATTAATTATGTCATTTTCTTCATTAATATTCTTGATATCAACTCATGCTGAGTTCCATAGTTACTTTGTGGATTTTAATATTACCTACATGAACTGATAAGGTATCTACTTTAGATTTTTTTGTGGTGCCTTGAAGGTTTTGATATTTTATAGTGTAGATATATTGATATTATAATGAAAATGTAGTGAGATTTATTTAAATTTTTCAAAGCTTTTCAAAGAATTATAATAATTGTAACAATTTCACACTCTGCTCATTTTAATTTTTCCAATATTCCTTAGGTTTTGAGAAAATATAATTTTAAAGGTAAGTAAATTTGTTTCAATTTACATATATACGGTTTTACATAAAAATTCAACCAATTTTTATATTTGTAATTTAGAATGTGCTGCTTTAATTCTCACCAGATATTTCTAATATTTCTATGTTTGGAAATTTATCTAATAATACTGAATGAAGACGAGATGTAAACAATTCACATAACTGTGTTATATGTTTACGTATCTTTATGATTAAATCAGATTATCCTTTTAAAGAATAAAAACCAAAAGATGTAAAGAGTATGGTTGTCAAAATTAGTTAGTGGCCATTGTTTTAACATAGTAAGCAGTGTTGGATATGAAATACTAATCTGTTTATGCTTAAAAAACATTATCTCAAGCATGTCCACCCCCCAGGTAGTGCGCATTGCACGCATTGTTTATGCATATGCCCGTCTCCTCCTCCTCCTTCCCCCCCCGCTGCCTGACATCCAATAAATATTATTCTTATATGTGCACTTAAGTGTTGATCGGTTAATACCAATTTGACAGTGAGGATACGTGGTGCTTGTTTTTCCACTCTTGGGATACTTCACTTAGTAGAATGGGTTCCAGCTCTATCCTGGAGAATACAAGAGGTGCTATATCACCCTTGTTTCTTAAAGCTGAATAGTACCCCATGATATACATATACCACATTTTATTAATATACTCATGTATTGATGGACACTTGGGTTGTTTCCACATCTTTGCAATTGTGAATTGTGCTGCTATGAACATCTGAGTGCAGGTGTCTTTTTCATAGAGTGATTTTTGTTCTTTTGGGTAGATGCCCAGTAATGGGATTGCTGGATCAAATGGTAGTTCTACTTGTATCTCTTTAAGGTATTGGGGGGTGAGAGGGGAAGGGCAACATGTGTAACCTAAACATCTGTATCCCTCATAATATGCTGAAATTTAAAAAAAAAAGGAAAAAAAAATGTACAAGGGGTATATGGGAGTTCTTTGTACTATTTTTGCAACTTTCTATATATTTGAACATATTTCCAAAAGAAAATTAAAAACAGTTAACAATAAAAAATAACAGTATCTCAAACTAAGGGACACAGCATTCTGGACAATTTCTGGTATATTTCTCTTTTGGAAGTGTGTACATATGTACGTTTGCATAAGTCCATCTTTATTTAATGGTGATATAAATTGATAAAATGAAATCCTGAAGAAATCAATTAATGATTTGTCTCATTAATTCTTTCAAGTGACACTATTTAAGTTCTGTTGCAAGAAGCTTTTAAATTTAGATTTCTAGAAGAATTAAAATCTATTTCAATCTTTTATGGGACTTAAGTGGTCCCACTAAATTGAGCTCTCTTAACATCGGGCACTTTAAAGGAAAACAAAAAGGGATGAGAAACCTGAACTATTTGGTATAGGACACAAAAAAGAAAAGAGTAACAGCTGCTGATTTCCTTTATCATCCATAATTAGACCCAAGGTAGAATGTTTTAAGGTGCGGGTCGTCCTCCTGTCAAAGCATGTTGCATGCAGTGGATGTATAGTGGTGGTGTTTTTTGTTTCACCTCTGAACTTCTGTGGGATTCCTATTTTCAATGGCCTATTCACATATAAAAGAATTTGTATAGAGTATCCGAACTTAACGATACATATGTGTTTATATGTGTGAGTATGTCTGGTGCAATAGTTCAACAATAACACAAGATCAATACTTCTTAATTTTTTCTTGTAAAAGTTGGGCCTAAATTCCACAGAACTTGCTCCCCAGTGATGTTAACGTTTGCAGTAAGAACTTTCCTATCCTCTACACAAAGAATCCTTGTTCTCATTATCTTACTTGTGGTAGCAGATTTTTCTAATTCTAGGTATCAAACTACAAACAAATCTTATGTCATTTGTACATATGTACAAATCTCATTTATTTTCTTAAATTACCTGCATTGAAAATTTAAAAATATATAGATTGGCTTTTTTTTTTCCTTTTCAAAGATGAAGTAATCCTCAACACTATTTAGCAGTGAATGCCCCATATTCATGCTAAATCTGCTCACTTTTCCTATTACCTCAGATTATTATTGTGAATAAATCCTTAGTATATGTTCTAAAGGTTGTTTTAAAAACAAATAAATTGACACTCAGGTAATATAAGTAATTATATTAATTTACATATTATTTAAGCAATGAGATTATGAATTTAGTCCAGTGATCTTTTAATTTCTGTTTCACATAAGTCATATTATATCTACCAAACACATTTTCACATTTTGTTTTATTTTTGATTTTTTTTTAAAGATGGAATCTCCATGTTTCCCAGGCTGAGCTTAAAATCCTAGACTCAAGCAATCATCCTGCCTCAGCCTGCCAAGTAGCTGGGACTACAGGTGTGCACCAACACATGTGGCAAATTTTCAAATTATTAAAATCTTAATTACATTTTCCAACCACAAAAATTAGAGAATAAGCACACTTTTTTGAATACTATATATAAACATTTCTCACCTTCTCTCTCTCCTCATACACACACACTACGTATATATTTTAATTGTGATTATTTACACTAACCTCTGTTGTCAATAATCATGTGTAATGTATTCATGCATACCATTTGTTATCAATACTTAGATATTAATTCATTTTAAATGGTTTTTAAATATGATATCTACTCTAATGAATTCTATATCACAATCATAAGGTTGCTGTTGGAATTATTTTTATTATTCATTCATATTTATGAAATTAGTTTCTTTCTCTCTCCCACAAATGACATCTAATTTTCTCAACATATGGCTGCAGCTCTAATGTAGAGGTGAAGGACATCACTTTATTGGTAACTTTTATGCTTAACTGATAGACGCCCCATACTAACAGTAGACATAGTACAAAAGAAAGAAATTATTTATATAACTTTATTGTGAAAGCCCATGATTTAGAGACTAATACAGTGGAGCTCATTGTGCAACTTACTGTGAAATTTCATGATTTATTATGCAGTTCTTAGGAGCTTATTGAGTGTCCCTATTGTCACACTTCATGATTTACTGAGTAATACAGAAGAGCTTATCACATAACTTGATAGTGGAATTCTGATTTACTGTGAAATAGTTGTTCCAATGTGTTTCTACAATAGGAAGAGTTTATCTAATGTTTCCTAATTATAGGCTAGCCTCATCAGGCACTTCATTTTCAATGCAACTAATATCTCTAAGAAAGCTTTGAATACATCTTTTGCAATGGGAAAATTTCTCCTCTCAAAATGAACATTTATCCTGATTTCTGGATATAGCATTTAAGTCTGTAAATTGGCCCTAAGAAAATGAAAGGCTGTTTCTACTTTATCTAATAATGTACCATGATGACACATCAATTGATGATATAATTATTTTTCCAAAGACTAAAGTTCAATTTTATAAAAAATAACGAAGTCACTATCCTTGAAGGAATTAAAAGTTTCTGATTATTTTTTTT
>RJWJ010012800.1:0-41203 GCA_004363605.1 Indri indri
CATATTCATTAACCTATTTGATATCTGTGAGTAAAATAGGATTAACGATTTTTTCTTTTTTCAAGCAAATAAAAAATTCCTGGCCATGATAGTATAAGTACATTATAATTTTATAAATGGTATAAAATTTTATAAAGGTAAATTCTATTTTGATACATTATAAAATTTTACTTTAAAATATATTATTTTCTCAAAGATAAAAATACTAAAAATAACCATCTATGTACTTAAAATTACATTGCCTCAAACTCTTTTATTTTTTATTTGTGAGTATTTTATTTACTTAAGTGTTGAGTATACAACAAAAAACACCTCCATCAAGGACCAGAAGAGATTATAAAAATAAGTGTTCTCTATATTCTACTTAGAATAGTTAGCTTTAAACCCACACCTTTAAAATAATGACTTCCAAACTTGGGGTCTTAATATGATTTTAATTCAAAATTTAGAACTAGGAAAATAAAAAATTTTGATATATTCATGCAAATGTATCAATATGATTGGTCAATCAAATAAAACTTTAATCCTGGACCTGGACATTAGTTTTAATTTTTATTTGACAGAATTGAATGTATAATCAAAGTTATTGATCTACTAAATCTATGTAGACACAGCCAAACACTATTTTGGCCATTAAACTATTTAAAGCAGTTTCTATTGAAACATCTTGATTTCTTGAGTTTTGTCCTTGAGAGCAGCTGAAACTTATTAGGCTGCAAAAGCAAAATTACCTGGAGCAGAAGGTATTTTTAAACACATGTTTTCCCAAAGAAAGCAGCTGCTCACTGCATGAATTCTTTGAACACTGCTGTGCTCAGCAGTTAACTTTCTTTACTTGAAGGTATCAGGGCAAGGAAGATAACCTCAATACATTGTTTTTCTATTATTTTTACTATGTTCTTAGTACTGTCAAAGGGCTGATATTTGACAGCAAAGAATTTTAAAAAAACACACTGCAAGAAAGGGAAGTTTCTGGTTTAGATAAAAATATTAATGGTAAATCTTTAGTGACTTCCATTACAATTTTCTAAAGAGTAGCAAAGCAAGTCTATATTGTATCTACAGAGAAAAAAAAACCTGCCTAGAACATTTCCATTCCTTTAGTTGTTTTACTACTTGTTTTTTAAATACTACCTTATACTTTCATTTTATGCAATAATGCACTGATATTGTAATCCTGAATATAATTTAAGTCAAAATGAAGATAATATTTGTATTCTTATATATTCTTGCTTTTGCACATATGGATGTGTAAATTAATTGATTATCTGATTGCTTGTAGAAAATGTTAATAAATGTTAACACTTTTCTTACATATGCAAACCTATTGCCGAGTAGGATAATTATACTAGGCTAAAATTATTTATTCCTATCCAAAATTTATATGTGTATCATCCAAATGTACTTCATGATTTGTAGCGTTTGAGACCTGCATTGATAGGTGTTTGTAACTACAATGATAATTTTTTGATATTGCAGTCAAAGAGGCCCTGCATTCGGTTGAGTGGGAGAACAGAATTTTTTTTTTTTTTTTTTTTTTTTTTTGGAGAACAGAAGTTTTTTGTATAGAGAAAAACAACTAAATTTCAAATTGATATACCAGAGAACCTACCAGTTAATTGCATTAAGATTGTTCTCCTGTCACCTAGGCAAATAAGAAAATAACTATGTTTATTTTCTCCATCTCTAACACATCTTTAACATCGAATCATCAAGAGTATAATGCTTTCCTGCCAGCCAAGCAAGAGATAAGTGGGAAGGTCCACAGATTAACATCAGCTGCACCTAAAATCTGAATCTTCTGCTTGGTGCTTTCCTGGAAGACTGATGATGGCTTGTGAGTGGCAGGTAGTTAGAGTCAATGCAAGAATAACTCATCTTCAATTACATCTTTTTCTTGATGTGACGTCAAACTCTAGTTTCACTATTTGCTTCTCCAGTCTTTTTTTTTTTTTTTTTTTTTTTTTTTTTTTTTTTTTTTTTTTTTTTTTTTTTTTTTTTTTTCAGACAGAGTCTCATTCTGTTGCCTGGGCTAGAGTGCCGTGGCATCGGCCTAGCTCACGGCAACCTCGAACTCCTGGGCTCAAGCGATACTCCTGCCTCAGCCTCCCAGGTAGCTGGGACTACAGCATGTGCCACCACGCCCGGCTGATTTTTTTTTCTGCGTTTTGTTGTCCGGCTAATTTCTGTCTACTTGTAGTAGAGACGGAGTCTCGCTCTTGCTCAGGCTGGTCTCCAACTCCTGGGGCTCAAGCGATCCTCCCGCCTCGGCCTCCCAGAGTGCTAGGATTACAGGCGTGAGCCACCGCGCCTGGCCTCTCCAGTCTGTTCGAAATGCGTACACATAGCATTCTTTTCAGTCGGTTGTAGTTTTCACACCAGGTACAAATAAACCTGTACCAAACACTAATTAATAAAAGCTGTTTTAAAAAATAAAGTAATATATAGTATTCCTTCAGTGGATAATTTTGATGGACTTATGATTTAATTAAAGTTTATTAAACTGGAAATGAATGATGGCTTTATATGGCAGGAAGAACAATGCTCCCACAAAATGCTCATGTCTTATTCCTGGAGCCAGTGAGTATGTTACCTTAAATAGCAAAAGGAACACTGCAGTTATGATTAATTTAAGAATCTTGAGAGAGAGAGATCACAAGTCCTTAAAGATGAAATCAGAGGTTGAAATTATGTGCACTGAAGATGGAGGGCAGGGCCACAGCCAAGGATTGCAGGTGGCCCAGAAGCTTTGAAATGCAAGAAAACCAATCAAGGTACCTGTCCTGGAGGTTCTGAGGCAGAATCTGAACCCTTGCCTTTTCCTGCTTCAGAGGCTGCCTCCATTCCTTGGCTTGCGGCTCCCTTGGTCCATATCCAAAATCGGCATCTGTGTATCTTTCTGATTATTCTTGCACACTTACATCTTCCAATTCTATGATAGCTGGGAAAGTTTCTTCTATTCCAAAGACCCATGTGACTAGGTCAGGCCCTGCTGGATAATCCAGGATAATCTCCCAGTTAAGGCCCTTGATTCAATCACATCAACAAAATCCCTTTTGCCAAGTAAGGTAACATATTCACAGCTTCTTGGGATTAGCATGTAGATATCTTTGAGGGTCACTGTTCTTCCTAACATAGTAATCTTCTACAGTATTTGTTTTTAAATCAATGACTAGGGAAATTTGAAAAAGAGGAAAAGCTAAGAGGTAAAAGAAACAAATTTAACTTTTGAAAAAATGAATGACTTTGATTGCCAGAATATTAGCTATTCTTACAGAGATAATTGCAAATTGCTGCATTTTACAAAACCCAAATCAACCAATACAGTATGAAAGCAAACAGGAACTTTTAAGACATATATACATAGAGGAGCTAGGGCTTTCACCTAACTTTAAAAAGAATGTGAATCAATTCAATCATACAATAAAATTGTTCAAAAACTGAAACACTGTCTTAAGTAGTCTTTCCATATGTACAATTTTTGGAACATGGAGTGTGGCAATTTAATAAGTTTATGAGCTGACTAGATGAGAACATAAAGGCATAATAAATTAGAATGTGTCAAAAAGAGAGTGATTAAAATGAGAAGTAGAATAAAATTATGCTGGATGAGGAAGAACTAGAGGTGACAAACCAGGAAATGAAAATATAGATAAAAATACAATGATTAATATCACATGCTAGAAATGCCATAAAAGAAACTAGTATTTAATAAGAGGCTATTCTCTTGCTACTACAATATCTGCATCTGATTGTTGCAATCTTGCTCTATTTTTATATTTATATGAAAAGCTTTAAATATATTTTTGGAATAAAGTAGAAGCACACCTAAATTCAACTTTCTATTTCTATTTCTATGAGATAGTCATCTGGATAATAATCATTTAGAGGGAACTAATTAATACACACCAAAACAGTTGAATTATATATCTCTAAAATTCATTACAATTCTAAATTACAAAAAATTAGTATATAATGCTGAAGAATTTTTAAAAGGGCATTTTTACCATGCATTTACTCGTTTCTTTCAGTAGCTTTCAGTTTATCATAATCATTAGAGTTTACAAATTAGTAAATAAAAATATTCAGTAAATTTGCCTTTCAGATAAAGAGAAGTTTTTTATTATAAGTATGTCCATGCAATATTTGTTGTTTTTCTGAAATTCAAATTAAACTGTACAACCTGCATTTATCTGATAATTCTAATTAAATAATACAAACAAAAAAGGAATGATCAACTGTTATAAGAAAAACTATTCCAAAACTTCAAGATTTACTTTAATGAAAAATAAAAATTTGTGAGTCAAGTAAACTTTATGACTGTTTCACTGATTGCCAGTTCACAGTGTAAGTATCTTCCAGTTCTAAGTGTGATCCTCGTGCCCAGAAGGTATGTGCTTCATAAACAAAATGGTCCCTAAATAAACACTGACAACTGCATTTGATCTCCAGAAAAATAAACGCTCTTGTCTTCCAACACTGGAGGAAAAACTGTTGTGGTGGATGCACAGATTTCCAATATGGCAGCTTACTCAAGGGCTTTCAAGAATCATCCTAATAGCTCATTTTATTTTAGGTACTGATGTTAGAAGCTAATCCCTGGGTATGACTCAACTTCATTGCAATGTAAATTAAAATGCCGTGATTTTTGAAATGCCATTATATTGTTAGTACAATTTAATTTCCAGTTTAGTTCCTTCCACACATTTAGGGCAGTGTGTTTCTGTGACACTCTTCCAGTGCCAGCACTTTACGATGTACTGTCATTCACTGAGAAAAATCTCACAGTGAAAAGATTATTGTGTTGTAATATCCAAAGAAAAAAGCTACCAAAGTCGATCAGTCTCAGCATGATTCAGGATATGATTTTCAGTTAGCAAATGCCACAACTCAACAGAGAGTGACTTTGTTTTGCTACACCCAGTGCTCCCAGGAATCTACTGCTGCTTCCTTTTCACTGGTTTCTAAGTTGACAACTATGTTCTTCTTTTTTTTTTATTTCAGCATATTATGGGGGTACAGATATTTAGGTTGTGTCTGTTTCCCTTACCCCCACCCCCAAGTCAGAGCTTCAAGCGTGTCCATTCCCTAGATGGTGCGCATTGAACTCAGCATATATGCATATACCCATCCCCTCCTTCCCCCTCCCCCCTGCCCAACACCCAATAAACGTTATTCTTATATGTGCACTTAGGTGTTGATCAATGAAACCAGTTTGCTGGTGAGTACGTGTGGTGCTTATTTTTCCATTCTCAGGATACTTCACTTAGTAAAATGTGTTCCAGCTCTATCCAGGAGAATACAAGATGTGCTATATCATCATTGTTTCTTAAAGCTGAATAGTACTCCATGGTATACATATACCACATTTATTAATCCACTCACGTATTGATGGGCACTTGGATCGTTTCCACGTCTTTGCAATTGTGAATTGTGCTGCTATAAACATTCGAGTGCAGGTGTCTTTTTTATAGAGTGACTTTTGTTCTTTTGGGTAGATGCCCAGTAATGGGATTGCTGGATCAAATGGTAGTTCTACTTGTATCTCTTTAAGGTATCTCCATATTGCTTTCCACAGAGATTGCACTAGGTTGCAGTCCCACCAGCAGTGTATGAGTGTTCCTATCTTTCTGCATCCATGCCAACATTTATTGTTTTGGGACTTTTTGATAAAGGCCATTCTCACTGGAGATAAGTGATATCTCACTGTGGTTTTGATTTGCATTTCCCTGATTGATTAGAGAGGTTTAGCATTTTTTCATATGTTTCTTGGCCATTATTCCATCTTCTATTGAAAAGGTTCTGTTTGTGTCCTTTGCCCACTTTTTGATAGGGTTGTTTTATTTTTTCTTGCTGATTTCTCTGAGTTCTAAATAGATTCTGATTATCAGCTCTTTATCAGAAGTGTAGCATATGAAAATTTTGTCCCATTCTGTATGTTGTCTGTTTGCTCTTGTGACAGTTTCTTTGGCTGTGCAGAAGCTTTTTAATTTGATCAGGTCCTATTTATTTATTTTGGTTGTTGCTGTGATTGCCTTTGGGTTCTTCTTCATAAATTCTTTGCCTAGGCCAATGTCTAGAAGGGTTTTTCCAACATTTTCTTCTAGAATTCTAGTCGTTTCAAATCTTACATTTAAGTCTGTTACCCACCGTGTGTTGATTTTTGTGAGAGGTGAAAGGTGTGGATCCTGTTTCAGTCTTCTGCATGTGGCTATCCAGTTTTCCCAGCACCATTTGTTGAATAAGGATTCTTTTCCTCAGTGTATCTTTTTGTCTGCTTTGTCAAAGATTAGATGGCTGTATGAGGATGGTTTTATATCTAGGTTCTCAGTTCTGTTCCACTGGTCAATGTCCCTGTTCTTGTGCCAGTACCAAGCTGTTGTCATTACAATAGGCTTGTGGTATAGTTTGAAGTCTGGTAGATTGATACCTCCCAATTTGTGTTTATTGCCTAGAATTGCTTTTGCTATGCGGGGTCTTTTCTGGTTCCATACGAAGCATAGAATTAATTTTTCTATATCTGTGAAAAATGATGTTGGTATTTTAATAGGGATTGCATTGAATCTGTAGATCACTTTGGGTAGTATAGACATTTTAACAATGCTGATTCTGCCGACCCATGAGCATGGCTCGGTTTTCCACCTGTTTACGTCCTCTGCTATTTCCTTCCTTAGTGTTTCATAGTTCTCCCTGTAGAGGTCTTTTACCTCCTTAGTTAAATATATTCCTACATACTTTATTTTCTTTGTTGCTATTGTGAAGGGAATTGAGTCTTTGATTTGATTCTCAGTTTGACTGTTATTGGTGTATATGAATGCCTCTGATTTGTGTGTATTGATTTTGTATCCTGAGACTTTACTGAATTCATTTATCAATTTCAGGAGTCTCTTGGTTGAATCTTTGGGGTTTTCCAGATATAATATCATATCATCAGCAAAAAGTGAGAGTTTGATCTCTTGTGCCCCCATTTGGACACCCTTAATTTTGCTCTGTTGTCTAATTGCTCTAGCAAGGACTTCCAGCACTACATTGAATAGAAGTGGAGATAGTGGGCAACCTTGCCTGTTTCCAGTTCTAAGTGGGAATGCTTTTAATTTTTCTCCATTCAGTATGATGTTGGCTGTGGGTTTGTCATATATGGCTTGTATCATTTTTAGGTAAGCCCCATCTATGCCTATTTTGTTAAGCATTCTTATCATAAAAGGGTGTTGAATTTTGTCAAATCCTTTTTCTGCATCTATAGAGAGGATCATACGGTCTTTGTTTTTGCTTCTATTTATGTGGTGAATTACATTTATAGATTTGCGTATGTTGAACCATCCCTGCATCTTGGATGAAGCCCACTTGCTCGTGATGAATTATTTTCTTGATAAGCACCTGGATTTGGTTTGCTAGGATTTTGTTGAGTATTTTTGCATCTATATTCTTAAGGGATATTGGTTTGTAGTTTTCTTTTTTTGTTGCATCCTTTCCTGGTTTTGGTATCAGGGTTATGTTGGCTTTATAAAATGTGTTGGGGAGGATTCCATCCTTCTCAATGTTGTGGAATAATTTCTTCAGGATAAACACCAGTAGTTCTTTGTAGGTATGGTAAAATTCGGGTGTGAAACCATCTGGTCCAGGACTTTTCTTTTTAGGTAGGTTTTTTATTGCTGTTTCAATTTCAGTACTTGATATTGGTCTGTTCAGGAATTCTATTTCTTCCTGGTTGAGCCTAGGGATGCTGTGTGTTTGTAAAAATTTGTCCATTTCCTCCACATTTTCCAGTTTGTGTGCATAAAGGTTTTTGTAGTATTCATAGATTATTTCTTGTATCTCCGTGGCATCAGTTGCAGTATCTCCTTTTTTGTTCCTGATGGAGCTTATTAGAGATTTTTCTTTTCTGCTTTTTGTTAATCTAGCCAAAGGCTTGTCTATTTTGTTTATTTTTTCAAAGAACCAACTACATTCTTCTTAAACCTTTGGTCTGACCACTGCCATTGTTCAGTTTCTGTTTTGAAAGTCACCATTAATGGAAATGTCTTTGCCCTGAATTAAACTGGGACTGTGAATTTTACCACTAGCTAGGGTCCTTATGTCATGGAGTTATCTTAATTTGGTAGGTATCCATTTCCTTGATTGTGACTTGAAAACTTGTTTCAGCTCCTTTTAGCCATGTAGAGTTTCTACCTGGGCTATAGATGACAGTAAAATATCCCATGGAGAACTCCTTCGATAACCACATTGGGAAATTTGCTGGCTACAAACAGATGTTTGAATCCCTGAGTAACAGCCACATGGGCTTGACGTCAGATTCTGTCTCATCCAAAGATCCACAACTTTGATTTAGGTAGAGAGGGTAAGTGTCTCATGTTTAGAAAATCATGAAACAGTTTGGGAAGTTCTTCATTTTCTAAAATGACAGCCTGTAAATATGTTTCTGAACCTTGCCATCATTTTTCCAAGACTTTGGGGATCCTGTTCTTAACATGTATAGAAGGGATTTCTCGAAGTTTTATACATTTCTTAAACTTTTTTACAAAGCATGAAATTCACTGTACCTTTTTTCAACAAAATGTTTTCTTCCATTCATTGGCTCTTTTATCTTGATCACCATGTATTCCCCATCTGCAGCGACCATCCTCACAGGGAAAGGATGAGTTGTAGACCTCCACGATGGTGCTGGCAGGTGTCCTAAATTACCTTTCAGTGTTACACACTAGAAAATGGTGAAGCCACATTTCAGACACAAGCTTTCTGATTCTTGGACTAAATAATTTCTGATAAATGGTAAATGTCTAAGGATCTATTTTTTTGTGAATTTATTATGATAAAATCAAGCATGAGAAAGATGTACATAGTAAAAACATTAGGTACAGCAATTTCTTAATACTTGCAGGTAGCATCATACCAGGGAAGTCACAGGAGACTTCCAGGCCATTCAATTGGCTTTAAATTGATAATGTTTGATAATTATATCATTACTAATCTTTTGAAAATAAATATAATTTTTGGCAATGACATACAAGGAGGAGGAAAAGGAAGAGGAGGAGGAAAGTAATTTGTTTTGAAATAGAAGACAAATGATTGATCAAATTTGTTGAGAAACCATACTTTGGAATACAATATGGTGTCTAAATATGATCATATACATGTTAAGGAAAAGATTAAATTAAATTTTAAAGGATTTATAATTCTTCCTGAAAGGTTTCACCAAAATAGTGTTTCTAAAAGATTGCTCTTTTTCAAACTGCTTCTGGCAAAACATTGAAATTTCCCTTTCTTATTATACTCTGTAGAAGTAAATTACCAAATGTATCCTTTTTCTTTTCAAGTGAGAAGCTACTTGCCCAAGTTCAATTTATAAACCATAAACTACACCAAGATAAACAGCCAAAAAGATCTAGTTTATTTTTTTGACAGAGGTAATTGTTCGAGATCAGATAAATATTAAATTTTTGTAAATTATATGATGGATGATAAAATAAAACCTAAAACTCATCTGCTCTGAACAAAATTTGCATCACATGCACATTAAAACTTGTGAAGAATATGATGTCATTCTCTACTTCAAAGCTAGCCAGTTATTCTGCCACAATATCGTGGAAGACACAAGACTCTTTGGTCAGAGAGGAAGGGCTCTATCACTCATGGATCAGCAGGTAGGAGGAGCTTCATGTCCACATCTGTTCCTTTTGCCTCCCCTACCCCAGTACCTAGGGCACAGAAACACGTGCACGCTCAGCAAGTTTATGTTACATCTGAGGAAGCCTGTGGTTTGGAATCCCCAATTAAAGATAGATGCTGCTGGAAATCTGCCCAACTATGCTCCCAAAGAAATATTAGATTAGCTATTCTGCTCAAGAAACAATTCTTAACTCTGGCCTGGAGGGATACACTAACTCTAAATTTCTAGGCCGGTTTTAATATATTTTAATATCCTTGAAAAGATAGTCTAAAACAGAATCTGATTCAAAATGTATGGAAATTCAAGAACCATGGAAAATTATCTCCCAACAATATGCACATATCAAAATATTTTGGGAAGAACAGAGTTCTCTTAATAAGAAAGTCAGTGTTTTTAGGCTAATTATCACAGTAAACTCATCATATTCTGTGTATCACTATGTGCATTTGAGTATATAAAACCATACATAATGGATGAGTCAAGGATTTCAAGCTAATTTTGATTATGTTATTTTCACTTTACACAATGAGTTTTAACTAAAGATATATTACCCTTTCCTTCTCATTTAATGTTCAAAACTGGTCTTAGAACTCTAATTTGTTTTCACTGTTTTTGTTATTATCGTTATGTTTACTTTCTTACATATATTAATAAGACAAAGCAGGTTCAGAAAATTTAAGTAAATTTACCTAAGGTCACATAGCTAAATGCACTTTTTTTTAATGTACAATCCTGCTGTACAATAATTACCAAAAGATGACAGTTCCTCAGTTTACCATAGATATGCAGACTTTAAGAGTAGATAATATTAATTTTTCCTTATATTTGTATTTTTCTAACTTTTAAAGTCAGATCAAAATTAGAGAATACAGGTTCATCCCTGAAGCAGAAGTACAAAGTGCAGTGAAATGAAAAACTTCTTAGGAGAAAGCACCATGCCAAAAGAATATTACTTCCATTGTTTACCATCATCTTAATCATGGTCAGGACTTAAGCTTTCTGAGCTTTCTTTTCCATGTCTGTAAAATGGTGATAATCTTATATATCACAGAGGTTTATTCTGCAGATTAAATTAGATAGTATATATAAAGTTAGCAGCATATAATAGGTGTTCTCTAAATTGAAGTGATCATTTTCACATTCTGAATAAATTACTTATTTAAGCTTTACTTTTTTTTTCCTTTTTTTTTTGGCACAGCTACTAGACATATGGAGTCTGAGTTGTTTTAGTAAATTAGAGGAGAGAATTAGAAAGCACATTTCCAGATAGAATAAAGAAATGCCCCATTAATCTTTTATAGCATCATAAATCACATTTTTAAAATTAAATAATTCAAGAGACCTTTTAGCTATTAACATGTTGGCTCATGTTCTAGTTCAAACACACAATTTTAATTCAGCAAAATATTACATTATGTTAGTGGTTTTGGTGTTTTGTGTGACGTGCTAACTTAACTATATCAAATGATAATTTTTCAGTAACCTTAGAACTGCTCGCAAAAACTAAAAATGGTGTAAAATTCTCTAGAAACACATTTATCAGTATTTCTTAAAATAATGCTCACTCTATTCTCCATGTGAAATTATTTAAAATAAATAATTTTTTTTCTCTACACAGTAACAGAAGTACTCTTACAGCAGGGGTAGAATAATTACAACCTAAACTCCAAATCCGGCCCACTACCTCTTTTTGTAAATAAAATTTTATTGAAACACAGCCAAATTCATTCATTTACATATTGTCAATATAGGCTTTCTCACTACAATGGCAGAGAGAAGCAGGTAGGAGAGATAAAACTTCTCTCAAAGCCTAAAATATTTGCTTTCTGGTATTTACCATAAAAGTTTGATGATTCCTTCATAACATGATTGTATGTGGATTATTTGAAAAGAACAAAGTAATCTATTTTGTATGTAAATGATATTGAAATATTTAAGCTAAAGCATGAATGAGTCTCATGTACTCTCAATATCTCACACATGATTGCTATCCTTTCCACGGAGTAATCTCATAATTTTAGTGTTTATCCACTTAAACTACTTCATTTTTAGTTACCTAAAAAATATTTTTATATTTAAATATGTGAAATTATACTTAAAAAGGCAAAATACACATGTAAATCAAATCCAACACCCAGGCTTTGTGTGTATACCATGACAATATATATAAATTGTAGAATGGCTAAATAGAGGTAATTGTCATTCACATTACTTTCCACACTAATCTGCACTAATTTGCAGTCCCACCAGCAGTGTAAGAGTGTTCCTATCTCTCTACTTCCTCTCCAGCAGTTGATGTTTTGGGACTTTTTGATAGAGGCCAATCTCACTGGAATTAGGAGATATCTCATTGCGGTTTTTATGTGCATTTCCCTAATGATGAGAAATGTTGAGCATTTTTTTATATGTTTGCTGGCTATTATTCTGTCTTCCTTCAAAAAGTTTCTGTTCATGTCCTTTGCCCATTTATTGATGGGGTTGTTTGATTTTTTCTTGTTGATATTTTTAAGTTCTAGATAGATTCTTGTGATCAACCCTTTATTGCATGTGTAGAAAGCAAATATTTTCTCCCATTCTGTAGGCTGTCTATTCGCTTTAATGATAATTTCCTTGGCTGTGCAGAAGCTTTTTAATTTCATCAGGTCCCATCTATTTTTATTGCTGCTGTGATTGCTTTGGGGGTCTTCTTCATAAATTCTTTGCCTAGGCCAATGTCTGAAAGAATATTCCCTCCATTTTCTTCTGGGATTCTTAAGCTTTCATGCCTTAGGTTTAAGTCTGTTATCCATCGTGAATTGATTTTTGTAAGAGGTGAGAGGTGGGGATCCAGTTTCAATCTTCTGCATGTAGCTATCCAGTTTTCCAGCAGCATTTATTGAAAAGAGATTCTTTTCCCCAGGATATTTTTTTGTCAGCTTTGTCAAAGATTAGATTACCATATGCGGATGGTTTCATCTCTGGGTTCTCAGTCCTGTTCCAAAGGTCTATATCTCTGTTCTTGTGCCAGTACCATGCTGTTTTGGTTACTATAGACTTGTAGTACAGCTTAAAGTCTGGTAGACTGATACCTCCTAGAAGGGGAGAAATGAGAGAAGCCGCAGTTTTGGGCTGGGATGCCGGTGGCCTCAGGCAACACCCTTCCCCAAGCACCACGACTTTCAGGCCAGCAGGGCAGACTCCACCCTTGGATGTAGGGAGAAGTGAGTAAAGTCCTATAATAATAATAATAATAATATTTGGTTCTTCTCAGGGTTTACACCTATTGGGTGTCTTTGTTTGTCTTGTATAGATGGTGTCATTATAGATGGAGGAGATAAGCCTTGAGCTAAGGAAGTCAGGGGAACCTATAAAAGCCAGAGAAGGTGGGAAAATGCATTCTCCCCTAGAGACTCCAGAGAAAAACACAGACCTTTAATACTTTGATTTTAGCCTGATGAGACTCATTTCAGACTTCTGACATCCAAAACTGTAAGACAATAATTGTGTGTTGCCTAAGCTATTAAGTTTGTGGTAATTGTTACAGAAGCAATAGGAAATTAATAAGCTTCCTAACCAGGTGATATTCAGCAATCAATTTAATCTATGTCTTAATCTCCATATTTGGAAAAAGGAGACATAAATGTATTAAACTCAAAGGTTTATTAGCAAGATAAACGGAGTAATGAATATGAAATACTTATCCCAGTGCCTGGCAATTAAAATGGTTTTGTAAATGTTCATTTACTCAACATAATTTATTGAGCATCTACCATGTGTTATTCTCTAGTCTAAGGGCTAAAAATATAGCAAAAAACAAAAGGAAAAAATATATCATTCAAATTCTAGTACTAGCAATAGCATTTAAAAATGTTTTCCTGTGTTTCATCCACTCTTATGAGTGGTTGACATTAATTCATGTACTTTTCACAGCAACCATATGAAGTAAGTTCTATCATTATCATTCCTGCTTTACAAATTGAAAGGTAATTTGCCCAGAGTAAACAGAAGAGCTAAGATATAAATCCATGCCATTTGTCCTAGAGTTCATACTTTGAAATTCTATTTCATCCTACCTCTTACAGTGTTATTATTGTTGAGAGATAATTTGATATTCAATGTGAAGGATTTAATTATGATATGAGAGAATTTGCTTATAGATATACTAAAGAATAAAACCATTTTGATGTTGCTTTGTGGAGAGGAGGCTTATGACAATGATAGTAAATAAAACTAACAGCTGAGAGGAGCACAATCACACAACATACACCGTTTACTCCATTGTTCTAGCATCATGCAATTTATTTAGGTTATAAAGAGAAAGGATTAAGTAACAAGCTACTATTAGTGATGTATTTTTTTTAAATGTTTGAAAAGTAACTTTTGAAACCTAGAAGAGCATGAAAAAATAGTTAGATATTTGAATATTTCTTGAAAGAATGCAGGTTTATTTTAATTCAGGATTTTTTATAATAAAATATTATACATTTTTTCACATTTTAATAACTATGGAATGGCAAAAGTATTCCAAATATATATATATTGAATATAATTTTTATACAAGTTTTGGTTTTGCTTAATGCTTTTTTTCAATTTTAATTTGGGGTTAAGATTTATTTCATTACTCTTTTAATTTCCTATTTGTATTTCTATCTCTTTTCAAATTATCTTTGAAAGAAGCTGGACATTTAAAATTTTAAGTGCTTTCTTTTAAAAAGTGAGTTTGGAGGGAGGTATAATTAACTACAATGTTCTTTGTTAAAGCCTTTATAGCTCAAAGCTATGAGACATGATTAGACAAAGCCTCCTATAATCTGTGTGGGTGGTCATACCAATAAATTTATAAGGCTGAAATGTGTATTAGCCAATAAAGTTAATTTATGGCCCCACAATTATAACTCTATAATAGTGGACTCAAGTTCCAAATACTGGAGAATCAGTTTTAGACTTATCCCATATGGTTGCGTATTTTCCCTTTTCCTAATATTTATGTAATATTTTAATGGGAGTTTAGGGATAATTAAGCCAGGGATCAACATGTCAAACTTACGCCATTTCAATCTCAGTTTTGACTGTATACTTCTGTTACCAATTTCTCTACTTTGGTTTCAGCTAGAACATTCAGTACTCAGTATTTATTTCTTTTAGTGGAATAGATGTCTGAGTAAACCATAGAGAGGAATAAGGAGAAAGGGAGGGAGAGGAATGGGAATATATTCTTGACATTCAAAACTTAAGAACAGAATACACTTTTTGACCAGATGATTTAGATTTGAAAAATAAAGAAACAAGTACAAACAATACAGGCTGTCCCTGGGTTATGGATGAGATATGTTCCTGAGAACATTTTTAGGTCGGATTTGTATGTAATTTGGATCTCTGATGAATAGTGTATATTTGGTAATAATAACAATAATAATAACAAAGCTAGAATGGTTCATATGTGGTATAATAATACAGTGCGATTCTGTAATAATAATAATACCCCTGATTTCTAATAATGTTACTGAAACTATTGTGCTCATTCTTTTAATTCAGAGAAACGGGGCATAAAAACAAACTCATATAAAAAGTTTAGATAAGAGATAGGAGAATTTTCAAAAAAATATGGAAGGTTAACACCTAACGTTGTATCAACGCTAGGCTAATAGGAATGTTAGGCTTATTTTTATCTTCTATCCAAATCAGTAATAACCTTTCCGTTCGGTAAGTGATCCAGTACCCTGCTTAGCGATAACTGGTGCGTCCACTGGAGCACGCCTTTCTCACGTTCCGTTATTGGCACTTCACCCTTTGAAACTGCTCCGACGGGCGAGCGGCGGGAGCCCAGTGCCTTCCCAGCGAAGGGCTGTGTCCGGCCTTTCTTCAAATGCTAATTCTTTCTACTTTCCTTTCCGTCGTCATCACTCTTCTCTTCGCGGCAGACACACCCGGACTAGCAGTGAACTCTCACCTCGGAGGCAGCGCCATAAGGGCAAACACAGATTGGCAAAATGGAATAAAACAGCGAAGGCGAAAGCGATGCCGCGTGCGGGTAAGTGACTGCGTAGACAACGAGACCGCCGCCAGCTCACAGGGGTTGCGTGCGGGTTCGTTTACATGTGCAGGAGATACTAGCTTCCAAATCATTAATTTAAATGTTAAACAATAAATTATCCTGATGGGGAGCTCGAGAGCCCACTTGTAAATGCGGAGCGCCGTTAAGTCTGGCCATCCGACCCGGGAACGGCCTGTCTCGCACCGACAGGCCTCCCGCGCACACCCGCGTCCGGGCCGTGCGACAGCCCGCGGAGACGCTGCACACGGCCCGTCCCTCCCTGTGCTCCGTCGCCGGCGCCTGAAAGACAAGTCGACTCACACATCTCTTTTCATATATGTGCTTCATCTAGGTGCATGGCAAGTACTTAACACATGCTTCGTCAATAAAGAACATCTGTGTACGAAATGTTTATCAGTGTGTAAGTAAAACAATTAGAGGAAGCCAAATTACCATGGGCTTCCAGAATTTATCACGTTTCTATTTCTTTATACCTAAATGGCTTTTTATAAGAAGGTGTCATCTGGAGTAGACACCTATGTGTCCAGAGAAAGAATATATTAGACTTTATAGGAGCTTGTCTTAGATGCTTAAATGTATTATGTGCACAAATCTAAGAAAAATGAGAAGATATGTAAATGGAAAACATTTATTCATAGACGTATGTACCCCCAGAATATCACAATGTACTGACAGGTCATAATTATTTCATACTAATATTTAGCAATTAATCAATTTTCCCATATGACTTCTTAATTCTTTTGCCTACACCTACATAATTAATGACTTTACTGTCTTCCCTAAATTTCCCTGTACTACTCAATCTTTCAAGCTTGGATGAAACTTCCTTCTGGAAAAAAAAAATTTAATTTGCACCTTTGGAAAATTTATTTGTTATAGTCTATCATTTGTATAGGTAATTTGTTTAAGAACATATTTGTTAAATAGATTTTAAATATAGTACTGTTGTACCTGAAGATGAACCATAATGAATTACGTTGACAGTTTAATTCGAAACTCATTTTTGCAGGTGGACCAGATGATAATCATAACTTTTAAAATAGCAGTTAGCTCAATATCTGAGACTCTTTCTTAAAAGAAATTTCCCATATGTATCATAAGAAAGTAATTACTATATTTGGAAATGAATCTTATGTCCAGACTTTATGATACCTCTTAAAAATGGAATTAAATGGAACAAACCACATGTATATTTAATGGAACAAAATCGTGTAAAATATTTATTTTTTAGTTATTTGTCTGTCTTATATCTAATAAGAGGGAGCCAGCATGGTGTTTAAAAGTACATTCCAACCGTGTGGCTTCACAGCCTAGCATCTGAGGGACTTAGGGCATCTAGCAGTCTCTCTATGCATCAGTTTGCTCATTTCTAAGACAATATTCAAAGTGCTTATTCCACAAAATTGTTAGAAAAGTTAAATAAGTTAATATATGTAAGGACCTTAGAATATTATCACATATATAAAACTTTGCATAACATGATTATTATTAATAGTTTATATAATAATACAGTCAATAAAATCACCGAGAGTTTTATAAATCCAGCCTTAAAGCTAGGGAAGAACACACGAAAATGATCATTCATTTTAATGTCATATACATGAAAATTAAGCAAGCATCCCATGACAGAAAATGTGCATACTAATTGTTATCAGTACTACTCATTACAGCTTCAATATTTTAGCTAAGTCACTTTGAAAGGAAAGAAGTTCATAACTTTGACACCATAACACATCGTGACTCCCACAGTGTCAGATGATGATTTTCGGCTCTAGCTGGGCTATAGCTATTAAATTGTTTGGCATAAAGCAATTTATGTTGAAGATTTTAATGGAAAAACAGTAGGTAATTGCATGTTTTTTCCCCAATTCAACTAAACTCTCTTTAATTCCATACTAATGCATAATCAGATGATCTCTTTACTCACTGCCAAGGTGAAATTGATAATTATGCAGATTAAATATTTTATTGAAATAGTGTTCACTAGTATCAGTCTTGAATGTCATTATTGTCATTATTGTTTTGAAATAATATTTCAAAATATTGTTCAGTACTTAAAACAGTAATGTTATACATTATTGTTTTGAAAATGTATTTCAAAGCTTTTAACCAAAGATATAAGAAAAAGACTTTCAAACTGGATTTCGCTAAATAGAAATAGAGCTGAGGTGTCTTCAGGGTTGCTTAATCCAGCAAGACAATGATGACATCAAGGACTCAAATTCTTTCTCTCTATTTTGTCATCATCAGCTGCCGCCTTTGTCCTCAGTGCCCTTTCATAGTCACAGTAGTTGCCCGGGTGAGGACAAGGCACAGTAATTACCTGAGGGAGAAAGTGAACTAATTTTCCTGTGTTTTTCCTTAAAAGAAGAGAAAATCTGCCCAGAAACACTACTGGACTTTCCTGTATATCTCATTAACCAGAAGTGGATCACAGATAACTTCAAAACCAATCACTGGCAAATATCAGTGATATTATACATTTAAATGCTATCGAAAAGCACTGAGAGTAGGTGCTTAATAGGTGAATGCGTGTTATGAAAGAACGTTTTACAATGTAAAATATCTAAGCTCTAACATGTAGAATTAAAATAATAAATATTATTATGAATAAATCTAGTTTTTCCTCGCATTAGAAAAGACAGTTTTAGTTTTTAACTATTTCGTGAGAGAGGTACAGCCCGTGTGCCCGTCCTGTATCAGGCAGTCATACTGATAGTATCACTGAGACGGTCAGTGCGTGGCCCCATCTCCAGGTGCCTCCCACCTGGTGGGTGCAAGCGTGGACCCTGTGTGTGAAGGGCTGTGTGTGGAAGCATCTCCCTGCGCTGGCAGCCATAGTTGTTACTAGTACCTCTGTGAGGCCATTTGGTGCTAAAACATTGCAATTGAGAATGAAGAAAATATTGAATTACTGCTAAGAATTAACCTGAAGATTAGTTGATAATTAATACAGGTTTACAGTTCATGCCTGTGGTTTTGTGTTTGTTGTTTTGTGTTTTTTTAGTGCAAAAGTTTTAAATTCATAGTTGTGAACATTGCTTGTATTTGTTTTTTTAAGTAGATTCACAAGATAATTAAAAATTCACTTTTTCTCAGTAAAATGTATATATTTTTTATAGTTAAAATGCATTCTTTCCAAAATAGTCCAGAGAGAAAGAGTTTATGCAGATTTTTAAAACTCAACCTTATACCTTACCCATAATAATAAACTCGGTAGATTGGCTTAAATGACTGGGTCATAAATTTTGTAATTTCGTAGTGGCATAATCAATCCATTGAAAATATTTACCTTTTGTGAAAACTCAAAAGGCATTATGGATTTAAATGTAGTCATTAACAATCACATTGGCTATTGTAATTTAGATTAAGAGGTGAAACAAAGTTTTGGTTAGACAGGAGAAATAATTTTTTGAGATCTATTAGACAGCATGGTGACTGTAGTTAATAATAATGTATTGTATATTTCAAAATTGCTGCAAGAGTAATTTCAAATATTCTCACCACAAAAAATAATGAGTATGTGAGGTGATGGCTATTATCTTACTTTAATCATTCCACACTGTACACATATATCAAAACACCACATAAATATATACAATTATTATTTGTTAATTAAAAAGAAAAAGAAAAAAAAAGAAAACAGAAGATACTACAAATTGATTAACTGAGGTAAGCATGGTGAAGATAATTAAAACAATGTCAAGTAAGGAAAGATTAATGGAGCTGGTGATGATTATTTTGAATAAAATAAAATTTGAAGTTAGGGGTATCTTTCTTCCATTACTTTAGTGTGGCCACATGGAAAAGGGATTCTATATATGTGGGTGGACCTCAAAAACAAAACTAAAACATCATATGTGTGAGGAAGAAAGAGAAAAATTTTGTCCAGCATGAAAAACAATAGTCTTTTAAAATCAACAGTTGATTTTGTCCTAAAATGGAATAGACTGGCTTAAAAGGTAATGAATTTCAGTCACTCTTATTGTACACACAGTTGAGAGGTGATTATTTGTCTACATTACTAAAAATATTTAGTTATCAGATTAGATTGGCTGAATAATATAAACTTTCACTTTAAATAATGCATTATGAATGGTATTGATAGCACCAAGTCTATTTCACTTCTTAGTGTACCACTGACCTACAGAGATGTCAACTCCCCCCATCTAACTAGTATCTGATTATTTTCCCCTCGACTACCTGGTTTCTGAGTCTCTTCACCTCAGTCTACAGTATTACATAGTCTTAAATGCACTGAAAGTCCTACAGTTTTTTCTCTTTATGCTTCCTAGTTATTTGCTCAAAATATTCACATTATTCTGAATGTGAAAAATGGGTAGGTATAGGCTGGAAGGTGGGGCGTGCTCACGAGAGAAGAACAGCAAAGTTCGATGTGAGTACACAGATGTGATAGCTAAGAATAAATTATGCATGATGCTAAATTTTGAACCTTAGGTCGCCGGTCTATAAACATTACTATGATTTGAAGCCCAAGCTACTGTGTTATTATTGAAAAGAACCGCTAATAGAATTTTCATTTAATAGAGATGCATTTAACAATTATGATACAAAATACACTTTTTATTAGGAGTCAGGATGGCGGATACCTTTGGTTAGTGGGGGGCAAATGGTAACTGGATAAGTCTCCTATATTCATGCTTGACTAAGAGGATAATAAGAATTGACTTTATATATTTTTGAAATTGTTGCAGTGACATTCCATACTAAAGGGCAAAGTTTTTCATTCTGTTTCTAATCATTTTAATTACAACCATTTTCAAGTTGTTATTGTTTTATTTTGTTATAGGTGCATAAAACATGCATATTATGTATATATAGTATATTTGCATTCAACTGTATATATAATAAATTATTATTGTATAAATTATTGTTTTACCTTAAGTTATTATGTTAGAAATTTTGGTGGTTTATTTGTGGACATAAAGGATTAGGTCTACTGAGAAGCTATTGACAGAAGCTCCCATCACATACAGAAAAGGGTAAAGTAGGTAAATTATCAAACTCTAGTGCTAAATTGGCTATATATATTTCATAGAACTTCAAAATTAGTGATATGCCTTATTTGTGTGATTATATTTAGTGTTGCGATAGAAATTTGTGAACACTGTAAGAAAATAAGAATTTTACTTCATCTCTTCCCTTATTAGAAAAGATGAAGATTATTTTAAAAGATTAGATCATATCGGCTTGGCCTAGCAATTATTAATTCAGAGAAAATAAGTGGTTAAACCATTATTTTATTCGATGGGCCAGTGTATTGAATTTACAAAGTTAATCCATTTAAGTCAACATCATTTTGATACATGTAAACATCAAATATAAACTATTTGAAGCAATTTAATATTGCTCTTATCACGTCACAGCCTTGTAAGCATCAGTAAGCATCAAGAAAATAGATTTTCTAATTTTAAACTACAGCAAAATATGTAGATAGACATAAGAGGACATATGTGCAGTGAGATATTTCAAAGTTTCTCTTTTTCAAATTAATGCTTGAATTCTCTAGATTATATTCACTCAAAACTATGTTTCTACTTATTTTTCTTTTAATGAATAATCTTAAGAGATTTTGCACAGTATTTTTCCTAAAATATTTGCCTTCAAGATAATAGGTTCTGGACACTGGGTTGGGTACTGGAGATATAAAGCTGAATAAGTATATAATGAAGAAATAAGTTTACCCAAAGACAGATCTGGCTTTTGTCTCAGCTCCTGGGAGGTAACTTACAAACTTGAGTGTTAGGAATTTCCTCGGTGATAGGAGTGTCTTGGTGTTTCTTGAAGGCCCTTGGATCATACTTGATAGTTTATGCTAAGAGGTGACTCATGTTAGGTCCCTAAGCAATATATATTAGTCCAATGACTCAGGCTATTCCAAAAACACTAAACATGTATTAATAGTTAGAGGGTTGATGTCCTCGGCCAGATAATATCAAACTCACCTCCAGGGATGGGAGAGCGGATACAAATTGAGTTCAGCCATGTAGCCAAGGATCCAATCAATCATGCCTATGTATTGAGCTTCCCTGGTTGCCAATACTTTCTGAGTATTGTCACACTTCTGTGCCAGGAAGGTAACACATACCTGAGGACAACAGAAACTTTGAGTTTGGAACCCTCTCAGACCTCACCCAGTGTGTCAATTCCTTTAGTTTGTGCTGCTTTGTATTTATAAGCAAATGGTAGTCATTAAGTATAGTGCTTTCCTGAGTTCTGTCAGTCATTCTAACAAATTATCAAATCTAAGGCAGTACATAAAGGCTCTCAAATTTGTAGCCAGCTAGTCTGAACTGAGGACGGCTGTGAGAACCTCCAGACTTGCAGTTGGTGTCACAAGTAAGGACAGGCTTGTGAAAGACTGTACCCTTAACCTTAAGTTTGGCTAAATCCAGATAGTGAGATACTGCTCCACCTTTAAAATTCAGCAAGATAGAAAAGAAATATCACTGCACTTGGAAAAAGTCAGTCATTATCTAATGCTCTCAAGACTTAATGTATAATCCTGAAACATCACTTAAATATTGATTTGTGTGATTTTTTCTGTCCACTCAGATCCACCATGCTTATCTCAAAGTGTCCTTCTAAGTTACTGGAATATGAGCATATAACTTTTAGGAGAGATGGCAATCTGAGGCCAAGTGCTAAATACCTTCTCACTTAGAACTCTACTGAATTAACTAACAAAATAAAATATCAGAATAAGAACATTAGAAGCTTGACAATGTTGTGAGGAGTCCAGAGAGTTTTTCTTATTCCAGGTAAGGATTTCTCAACCCAGACCTTACACTCTAAGAATCATCAAAACAAAGTCCCCAGATCTCTACACATATGCACACACATATGCACAAATGCACACGCACCCCCACCAACCACTTTCTGCCTTACAACTCCAAGTGGCCTAAACACCCAAATACCCAGTCTTATGAAATCCATATAATTAGAACTTGTTTATTTTCTAAGCTACCCTCTAGCTTCCTCTCCACTACAAACTTTCCTGCTATGCTTTCTGGAACATGTGGTCTATCATAAGCAAAATCCCTTATTGTCTAAACCTCTACTCACATTTTAAACTTCATTTGACAGAACCCTGGTCTTCTCCAAGAATATTCTCCTTTGCAGCACTGTGACTGTTCAAGCTGTGACTATTTTTTTCTAATACTTTCATAAACTGTATGATCTATAGGCTGTCAGATGATTTCCCATTCTTCAGGTGCCTTGCAGATCATTTAACCTCTGTCCTCAAAAAATCACAGGTTTTATGCAACACCTTGAGGCTGTGCCACTCTGTGCCTTTAGGGAATGCTGTTGGTGCCCACCCAGATCTTCTTTACCAGATGTGTGTGCCCACATCCCAGCTGCTATCAGTGTCAGCTGCTAACTACTGACAGTTCCCCTCTTCCAAAGTAATGCTTTTGGTCAAATGGGAGACCCCTTACCAAATAAGTTACATAAACACACATTCTTATCACTCCATCTCAGAACCCACGGGCTAATGAGTGGCTGACAAGGGGAGATAGATTATGACCTCTTATCTCAAGGTAAGATCAACTCTGTGGCACTATTTGTCCTCCAGTATACCCCATGGGCCTAGGCTAAAGGTATCCTCCAGCCTAGACCACATCTTGGTTTAGGTTTCTTCATCTAACCTAACCTGCTTACCCCAACTCCCTTGTGCTGAGACCGTTTCCCAATAAATGACTTTCCCAAGAATCCCATTTTCAGGATCAGCCTATATGTAGGAAACCAAACCACAACAACTTTGATGCATACATCTAATGATTTCTATGTAATTTCTGTCATTCTTTAAAGACTTCAATGAGTCCAATGACTTTAAATGTCCTCTGTCATAGTTCTTGGTGATTTTTAATATACATATAGATAACTGTTTATTCAATAGTCTCACTTCTAGTAATTAATTTCTCCTTCCTTCCATGGACTATGCCCTCTTTTGTACAGTTTAGACTTTATCATTGCAAATATCAGCACCCCCAAGATAATCAATGTCAAACTTCCCTTTCTCTGACCATATGACTAGTCTTTGCAGTCACTCTTTCTAGTATCATGATTCCAATAATTCTTTTTATTACAAGGATTATTTGTTGTCATGGGAGCGTTCAGTCCAATGACCCTGCTAACTTTCACTGTCTATCCCCACCTGCATATCTTCACTTTGTTCTGCCCAGCTTTGATTCCATTGATTGTTTTTAACTATGCTCTTGCACAAACTCTAAGCTCCCTTGCCATTTTCTCCCATAGTCATTCATACCTGTGTATTTGGTTGAATAAGTTTTCTCCAAAAATTCTTGGCCACCCAGAATATAAGTATGTGAATTCATTTGGAAATAGTCTTTGCAAATGTGATTAGTTAAGATGAGGTAATACCATGTTAGAGTGGGCCCAAGTGCAGATATCCTTTTAAGAAAGGTCTGGGAAAACACAGATATACACAGTGAGAATTCCTTGTGACAATAGAAGCAGAGATTGAAGTGGTGAAGTGATAAGCCAAAGACTACCAAGGATGATTTAATGTCACCAGAAGCTAGAAAGAAGAAAGATAATTTCCCAGAGCCTTCACGGAGAGCACAGCCCTGCCAAACTTGATTTTAGACTTCTAGACTTGACAACTATGGGAAAATGGAATATATTTCTGATGTTTTAAGCCACTCAGTTTATGGTCATTTATTATGGCAGCCCTAGGAAACTAATACACCTAAGAAAGGACAACAATACAAAATAAATTAAAAATTTCAAAACATGCTCTATATAAACACTGGAACTTACAGAAATATCAAATGGTCTTATATTTTTATGATCACATCTATAAATGAGTCTCAATGCTTCCTGACAATTTATTGCATTTCAATCTCAAATTATTCTCCTACTATTCAAGATAAATCTGTCATTCCTTCTATTTTTTCCTTTAAACTCTAATTCCCCAGACCACCTTAACCTTGCCTGATTAAATTTCTTCTTATTTTACCAAAAAAAAGAGCACTCAATAGGAAACTTCCATATTCTTCATTTACCAGATTTACCAACGTACTGCTGTGTCTATATGGCATGACTTCCTTTCTGTTACTATGAAACAGTTAGCCATCCTCTGTTCTAAGATCACCTCCTACTTTTGTGGATATACCAATCCCTCTTGAACCTTGTTCCATTAGTCGTAGCTCCCTATCTGTTCTACCTTTTAAGAAAAATTCCTTTAGATAGATATCTGTAATACCATTTCATTACCTTCCATTTTATTCTCTCTTAAATCTTTTCCAATCAGAATTTTTCTGAAATTATTTGCGTAAATGTCAAAAGTTCTAGACAGATTTTTAAATTCCCTTCTGAGTCCTTGTTTTGCTGGAAATTCTCAGTACTGCTTGACTCAATTTATCGCCTCCCCTTTTTTGAAATATTTTTTTTCCCTCCTTGGCAAAACACTATTTTCTCCAGGTTTTTTTCTGCTTTATTCATGTTCACTTCTTGACAACATCCTTTGCTCATTCTTTTTAATCTTCTAAACCTCTATATGTTGATGTACCTCAGGGCTCACTCTGAAAATCACTTTTTAAAATATATCTAATATACCTCCATAGGTGATATGACACAAGCTTTAACTATTAATACATTATTTAATAAATAATTCCCAATTTTATAGCTCTACCTTTTCCAAAAATTCCAGAATCCCTATTTGTCATCTCTATTTGGATGTCTAATAAGCATTTCAAAACAAGTTCAATAAAAAACTTAGATTCCTGCCTCTAAACCTGTTGTTCTATTAGAACTCTTCAACTCTGTGAGTGGTAACAAACTCTCCCAGTAGTTTAAGTCAAAAAACTGGTAGTTTGCTTGATTATTTTCTTTCTCATAGACTCTGCAACTAGTCATTCAAAAAATGCTGGCCAATCTCTCAACAATTTCACGACTAACCCCCTGGGCCAAGCCACCATCTTTTCTCACCCTCGGACTGACTTGACTGACTTTCTTGTTTCTTTTCTTGCCGTAGCCAGGTTATTTTCATAGCGACAGGACTGATCCTTTGAAATGTAAGTCAGATCATGTCCAAATTATGTTCAAAACCTTTCCATGACTTATTATTTCACATAGACTACAAAAGCAGAAGTCTTCCCCTACAGGGCTCTCCATGCTGAGCCTCTCCCCAGCTTTCTGGCTTCATCTTCCCTCTCTCTCGCCTTTCCCTTCTCTTGCACTTTGTTCTGGAGAACTGGACTCTTGGCTTTACCCAAACAGAACAAGCACATTTTGTGCTCAAGATTTTTGCAATTGAAAGTCTCTCTTCCTTGAAACCTCTTCCTCCAGTGATGAGTGTTATAAAGAAAAAAGAAACTGTGTAAGAAGAATAAAGGGGAGTTGCTGTTATTTTTGACAGAGTGATCAAGAAAGGATTCACTGGTTAGTTGATTTTTTTAAACACATTTATTTTAGTGATAATAAGATCTATACAAATATCTTCACATTTATATTTATGTTGAAAATATCATCACAGTATTCAAACTAGCTTTTTCCATTTCCATATTTTAAACTCCCTTTTCTGAAAGTGAGAAACTTAACTCCAATAATTTGAATATAGTTACTTTTTTAAAAGTCAATCCTGCAGTATATAAGCAATCTTTTATCTCTATATCCACCTGCCTGTTCCATACCACTACCTCTGGAACACTTACTTTGGTTCCAAACCCCCTGCCAGGCTATCTCCATACATGGTCTCCTGGCTCATTCTGCACTCATTAGCCCTCCTAAGAATATGTTTTCCTCACCCTGCTAGAGCTCCAACATGGGCTAACATCGGCCCACCATGGTTCCTCGTCCACTCTTCCTATGTGGATACTACTTTGCTTAGTTTCTCATAATGGCTTTAACCAAAAGTAGATTTTAAAAGCAATCATGCAGAGATGAGCATAGTACAACAAGTCTGTTAGGGCCAGAACTCTCCTCATTTTAGAAAAAAGGAAATACAAAATTAAAAACAACATTATAGGGCTGGTGAAAGCAATCTGAAACAGGAAGTAATAGGGAACCATTTACTCAAGTATCATGAAAATGATATGGATTGTAAAATATTAAAAGAGGTAGTTGAATACAATTTTATTATACCCCTGCATTGTGTTCCCCCGATCTGTCTTTTTAATGAACTCTGAGAAATAAGCTCATAAGAAATAAGACCACAGCAATGAAATGAAACTAAGGAGAAATAAAACAAATAAAGAGAATGCTGATTGAGATAAAGTGAATGTAATGAGCCTAGAAATCTAAGGCTAAAAATTCTAATTAATAGCTGAAATTCACAAAATTGAATCAATAATGTATTAGAAATAGTTCCTTTTGAGAAAACATTCCCACTCATGTTAATGCCTCTGGCAAAGTTGTAAATTTTATTCCTTTGTTTCTCCACCCCAACCCACTACCACTGTGTGTTAATGTGTTCATGTAACTCAGGCCTAGCCAGTCGTAATGCTCAACTACCTGGCAATAATGAATTCCACAAGTCATGCAAACATCACCCCACCAGAGACAACAAAAGAGCTTCTGCGGAATTCTTATTTAGAAGCTAAGAGAAAAACAAAACGTTCAGCTGGATTTAGAAAGGAAAGAAGGTTGCTTCTGGCTCTATTAACAGTCACCCAAAGGTTTTTTTTTTTTTTTTTTTTTTTTCCCTCCGAGAGAAAATAAAATAAAACATGCATGATAAGAGATAAAAGTTGGGAGACAAGAGAGAGAAAACAAAAGATATTTTATATAGTAAGTCTTGGTTCCAGCTCCCAAGTTGCAGGCTTCTCAGATAAGCTGAGCTACCCCAAGCCTGTCACACAAGCCAATACAAGCCGTCCCCATTTCTCTACAACATTCTTTCTTGCTGTCAGAGCTCATCTCTAACAATGGAGGCTGCAGATGGAAAGTGCTCTCTTAGCCTCAGTTCTGTGAGGATACAGGCACAGTCCTGGCTTTTGACCCTGGAGAAGTCTGCAGATAAAAGAAAAGAAATCTGTGAAGATAAGTCTCCTGTTCTTGAGAACTGCACATGAAGAATGACTGGGTGCTGGTGACAGTGATGAAGAGATAGAAAATCCTGGAGGTGCTGACCTGAGCCTTGATATCATGGAACTCCTGGGTACCTTCCAGACCTGCTAATCTGAAAAATCGTTTCATACAAGAAAATGAAACTTCTATCATTTTAGCACTTCTGAGTAGATGTCCTATTGCATACAGCCAGTTGAATACCAAATTATATGCCTATCTATAATTTTAGACTAAAAACATAATCTTATCAAGAGCTTAACTCTGAAAATCCTAAAAGAAAAAGCATGTTGTCTACAATGAAGGTACTGAAGGTATCATCAGGTGGCTTGGAAAGGACAAGAAGAGCTGGGGGCATGTTGCAGTGCCAGAATTTAAGGAAGTAGATAAAGCAATTTTTTAAAAAGGAGGTGGGAGCTTAGCAAAAGGGTACATGGGCAGGGCCTGCTCTATGATTTGTGGATCTCCATAAATTGTGTGCCCATGTTCAAAATAGGTGTTCCTTATTAATAAACAGGGGAAACGTTTTGTTAAAGGTACTAAAATATGCACTTTTTTAACTTATCCTGTGGTTCCTCTTTCAAATTCCCATAATGCTTTTTATTTATTTTTCTAAGAAAAGAAAAATTTAAATTTTAAATTATTTGCACGCATATTACCACTGATGTTATAGCATGTAATATCAGTTCTGAGTGTATATATTTGAGCATATAATTTGTGCAGAATCACAAAAAATGCACAATTTATATTTTAGTTTGTCCGTGAGAGTGCCTCTAGTAGGCCTGAAGAGAGAAATGCAAGCCAGACTCAAGAAGGTTTGAACAAGGAAGAAAGGGTCCTTCTAGGCCTGGAGCCAGCGCAAGGGATACGTGCTAAGGCAGCAGGGATACACATGGGGCACGTACGGACTCTCACAGTCTCCGGACAGCCCACCCTTGATGAAGAGCCTGCACCTGGCCTGAGAGCTGAAGGATCCCACCTCCTGCAAATCTCTGGATGGACACTCTGCACGCCAGCTGTACCTGTGGTCTGGGAAAGTCCAGCCAGTCATTTTCCGTTTCCCACAGGCTCTCTTTTCCAGCCCACAGCAGAGGTAACCCAGAGAGGTCTTTCAACCTCTCCTCCAAAACATGATATACACCTGGTTTGAGGTTGGGCTAGAAGCTAGAGGCTCACCTCTGCTAGGACATAGTCTCAGGCTGGATGTCTACCTGAAAGGCCAGGTGCTGCTTGCCCAGACAGGGATGACTATTGTCATGCTCCATCAGCACCTGTGCACGACCTCCACTTCACCTTCTTCCTGAGTAGCTAGGCCCCTGCTGGACAGAGAGTCATGGCAGAATATGGGCCTTCTCATGCCATTGAGACCTAGGTCACCACTCTAGGTGCCTTCCTCCTAGGAAGGAGGAAGCTAGGTTAGGCCCACAGGGTCAAGGGATATGGCAATGGGGCATGGAGGACATACCCCAAGAGGAAGTGACAGGGAGAGGACACCTGCGTGAGTCAAGGTTCCAAGTTCCTAGCACCTGCCCCATTGTCCCATCAGACTTTAAATACGCAACACAAGATTAAAGACCAAATTATTAAGAATTTTAATATGGTGATAGCAAAGCATTAAAGCAAGCATGGAGTCCTTGTGAGTGTGGAGTCCTGTGTGACCACAGAGGTCTCATGTCCATTAAGCCATATGGAAAAGACCTGCAGACGGCCTCTATTTGCTGAGAATGGTCTCCAAACAACATTTAGGAGGAATATGGGAACCTGAATTCTACAACCACATGTAAATCAATTCTGCCAACAACCAGGGAGCTCGGAAGAAGACCTTGAATCCCAGGTAAGACCTGCATTCCCAACCAACACACCTTAATTTCAGCCCTAGCACGACACCCTGAACCTAGAATGTAGCCACGCCTTGCTTAAACTTCTGACAGAAGTTGTAAGATAATAGAAAATGTAAGATAATAAATGTGTGCTGTTTTAACATAAGTTTTTAGTAATTTGCTATGCAGCAATAGAAAACTAATACACATCCTATCCCTTCAGTCAACGTAGGGAACCCTGCAAATCCTACACATGATTGGGAACATACTGTATAGTAGTCCTTTTAATGTGGTAATCTCAATAATTTTTGGAATTGTAACAGAGTAGTCACCCCTCCTCCCATAGATATGGAAGGGAAATATTGAGAGTGGGGAATATGTAACAGAGGAAATGGCCCCCCCCCAAAAAAGGCAAAAATATTTTCTGTCTCTTTGGAGAACTGAAACCGACATCCCTGTCTCAGGCCACTGGCAGGGAGGAGCAGGGAGAGGACCTTTTGTTCTTATCCCAGTTGGTGCCAGCCCCCAGGTGGGTGGCCGGAGGAGTTCATAGGCTTTGTGTTTGGCAGAAATGGGATGATTAGAATAATTAACCATAGTAATTGCCTGAAGCTGAGAACTCTTCCTTTAAAAGCTCTGTATTTCTGCCTATGTTCAAGAAAATTTGGATTTTGAGACTACGGTCTGCCTTTTTCCTCCCTTTGCTGGCAAATGTTATAAATCTCTTTCCTCCCCCCTAAAGACACTTGTCCTCGTTCTTCTGATTCGGGCTCGTGGACAAGTGCTGAGCTTTCAGTAACAGAATCTTTTCTATTAAAAATGTGTAATTCCTATGTATGTTACAGGTGTTTTTTCAGTTAATCACTTCAGAGTACTATTACGAAAACCACATAAATAGCAAAAAAAAAAAAAAAAAAATCATTGTAAACTATGAATAAAAGGAAACTTTCTATTAATGTGACAATGAATTTGTCACATATCTAAAGTCAAAATAATTCGTAAAACTGCCAGTAGAATAACAAGATGTCGATAGCAGAATTCACTTTTGTTTAAAATATGTCCCAACAATTCATTTATAAAGAAAAACAAAAAAACAAATAAATACTGAAAATCAGGACAGGTAATAATAGTGAAGGCTTGTTCGTGATAGCTCTAGTCTTTCAAAACAATTCAGTTAGAAAAGAAAATAGTCTTATAAATATTGAAAATGAAAACATAAATATCATTTTCTACATAAGAAATGTTTGTTTGCCTGCAAAACCCAGGAAAATTATGTCCACCCTTTTAGAATTAATAAAATAATTCATTATTGTTTTTGATTAAAACATCCTTAAATATAGAATAAATTATTCTCCTCTATGGCATATTTGACAAGTAAAAAAACATAATGGAGATTAACCCCATTCACAATAGCAATAAAAATATAAAATACCTAGAAAAAAATCTTGACATTGCAGGGTTATATGTATAAATTACATTGTTATACAGATAAAAGACTGCAAGCATGGGAATGGACACACATTCCTTAATTTCTATTTTGAATATTTTGATACTTATTCAATTCTTTTATTATTAGTATTTGTTTGTTTACTTCAGCTGTGTCAATTTATCAGTATTGGAAATTTTAGGGCTCCTTTATTAGTCAGTCTTACCTATTCCCTCTTATTCCCATCTATTACACTAAATTCCCCTCTGATTACAATAGGCCATCATTGTGTTGTGTTGATATTGTACATATTTTATTTATGTGTGCTCTTATATTATAAAATGTGTCTTCCTATTTTATGGTTATGTATTTAATTCCATGTTTATTTTTATCTCATTATTTTTTATAGGCATTCTAATTTTAAAAACTTTCCCTGTTACTAAGTATATATCTAATCCATGGTTTCTAATTACTGCATAATACTTCATGATATGCACCTACGATATTTATCAATCCACCCTCTAATGACAGAAAATCATACTACCTCCAAATCCCTGAACCACAAATGATGTTCAGTGAACACACTTATACATATCCCCTCTGGAACACTGTAGGGATTTATTTGAAATATATACCCAGTAAAATAATATCTATGTTATAAACTATGTCTATACTTAATTTGCCTGAGTATTGCTAGATTGATCCCCAGAATGACTATTTTCTAAGTTCCCTCCAAGCATCAATACACAAGAGTTTCATGTTACCATTATCTATGAGCGATTAAATTTTTGATTCTAATTTTTGCTAGTCTGGTAAATATTAAGTTATATCATTCTTTTTTAAAATTTACATGTGAAGAAGCTCAGGAAATTTCACCCCAAAATATGACTTCTTGGTATAAAGAATATTTTGAATTAAAGGCCATTTAAGATCAAAGAGCATTGAAAGGGGCTTTTCCTCTGTCTGCATAAACCAGACAGAGGAATCAAAAGATCAAAGGGGCAACTGACTTCTTTTCTTCTCCCTGTTGTCTCAATGTATTGCATGAAGTAGGATCAAGAATTTAACCAGACCCAGGCCCAAATCACTTAAATATAATACCTGTCCCTCAGGTTAATTTAATTTGCAAAGAGCATCATTTATAAGTCAATCGTTTTTCCCATCAATATATCCTCCCTAGCACCATCTGTTCCCCCTAAACATAATTACCTATACTCCTCATCTCCTTCTTCACTCCAAAAGGGCAGGTGTAGGAATATCTGGACTTCACTGGGACATTGAGTAATCACTCTGTGATTCTCCCCACGTGCATGGTAAATAAACCTTTCCCTTATTAATCTGCCTTAATTGTGAGTGGATCTTTCAGGGAACTTTTGGGGGAAAGGGCACATTTCTCCTCACACATGTCTGAATATTAACTGTTTTGAACAAATATCCTATTTTTATCATTAAAGGGATTCCTTTTATAAATTGCCTATTTATATCATTTACCTATTTTGCTCTCAACTCTTTGTCCTCTTCTTGTTGATTTGCAGAAGTCTTTATATCTTCGACATATTAATCATATTTCAGTTTTAGACATTATAAATATCCTCCTAAATGTGTTATCTTTCTATAAACTTTGTGATGTGTTTCATTAAACAGAAATCCTTAATTTTAATATAATCTCTTGTTAATATTTTATACATTATATATTACTTTTGAAATGTTGTTTAAGAAATCCTTACCCATGCGAATTCATCAAGATATTCTATATTTTATACATGCCCAGACTTCCCTATGCCAAATGTCAGTCCAAGTAAGTAGCCTTGCCATCAGGAAGGACTTATTTATACATTTTAGCATTGTAGCAATGACAGCTGCTCACATACCTTTTTAACCACTTTATGCTTGAAAGCATAAACATTTTAGAAGTATTGACTGTGTAAAAAGGAAAAAAAAATTAAATGATAGTTTACATTGCTATTGAAATATAACAACAATATTTGCATTAAACATAAATCTTTTCACCAGGCTCCAAGATGTTTTACTGAGAAGCTATTAAAAAAAAAACTCAAGCCTCGAAAAATTATGAAATCTTACAGGATTTTAATCTGCTAAAATGTATGTTGGGAACCAATATGTAGGGGTACAAACATATTTTTGTACACATCTTATATAAAGCTTTCAGAATGCTTGAGGTGGAAGCGTTTATCTTCTCTCTCTCTGCCTGCCACCCAAGTATAGGACGTTATCCACCGCTAGAATTCTTCTAGACAAGAGAATTTGCAATCAATGGTTGTACCCATGGTTATGAAAAAACTAGGGGAACTTTTGTGACCAGTTCATATTTGTTAATACTTGTTAAATATGGGTAACTAAGTGTAAATCTTGAAGCTACCATAGATAGTATGGTAAAACCAAAATGTTATTTTATATCGAAGGAGAAATACTTTTATGGGCACGACTTACTATTTGATTTTCTCTGTGTCAGAAGTAGTGGACTTTTTTTTTTTTTTTTTAACATGTCCCTGGACTCTTCTAATAGATTCCTGAGCAGTTTCTGGGTGCAATTTTCATTTTTCTGAGTTGGATTTTCACTCTTTCAATTTTCCTAAAATTTGCTTCTTTAAGGTAAATGACCATCTAGCAGAGCATTAATAACAAAGAATTTCACATGTCATCCTCTTCGTTGACTTGCAAATGCAATCGTTCGTGTTCTATTTTGAAAGAAGAAGAATACAGTGCATTGAATTGCAGACTGCAATTCTCATCAGACAGTTGTGTGAAGAGCTAGTTCTCTGTCTAATTCATATCTTGAGACAGACTCCTACTGAAAAGTATCATATTTTGTATGTGAGGTTAATCCTAATCTTCAACCAGAAAAAAAGAATCTATCTTTCTTGCTGAGGTGTTAAGTATTAACAATAGAATTAAAATCAATTAAAAAGTGGATAGCAAAACAGGGAGAAAATCTGGATCCAGTAGTCAAAGTATGAATAGTCCAATGACTTAAAAGAGAAATACACATGAATTCAAGTCAATGGAGAAATAAAATGGACTATATCCATGTTTTGAAGAAGGATTTAGACATACTTATGCCTTTGAGGACTGCTTTTTAGACAGTAAATGTCAAAGGTTGTGCATGTATGTGTCTATGTGTCAGTGTGTCTATTCTGATTTGGGGGGCATATACTTCAACTTGTTTGATCCTAACACATCATACAAGTATAATGAATATAGTGGTAAATGATTACAGTCAAAATTATAGGTAACAACCAAAACATAAAAAGACAGAAAGAAATTTGAAGAATTATACCAAAGCATCCTAATTGATTGCAAAAACCAATTGAAACCCTTTTTCATCGTATAACAGAGCATCAGAAACAAACTGAGATAAAATGATAACAAGTAAGATATCCAGGGGATGCCTGGAAAAGTGATTTCACTACTGTTTGTTGTCTTGGGTTATTTTTAGATAAAATCTAATGCTACTCATCTATTGGTTAAGGGCATAACTATCCCTTATAAAATATGTATAGCTGGATAAAACTTTGAAACAGTACCATTTCAAAGGTCTGTTCAACTTTGGAGCTTTTGAGAAAAAGAGAAAGTATAATTGTAGAATGAAGAAACAAAAACCCCAAATCTCTAACAATACAAATTTACCTAAGGGTTTTCTTTCCTTCATAGACACTATAGTGAGAAATTTCTTAGTCTCAAAATTAATTTAAATGTAAAATAATAAAGGATCATTAAAAAAATCAAGACATTTATGATTTTATTTTGTTTTATGAACTTCAATTGCCATTTGTTCAGTTTGCCCTCTCAAAGTCTTTCAAATGTATTTTAATTTATAAGAAGCAAAAACTGGGATTTGGTTGAAATTTTTAGCCCAAAGATATTTAAATTTCTGATTTCCACTAATCTTTAGAAAAGTCTTCTAAAAAACATAGGAAAACATTAGTTGCATAATTATCTTTTGTATATAACAACAGCTATATGGCTGAAATTTTGCTATGAAAATGTTTCATCTCATAATGTATGCTGGTATTTTATTTTTGTTTTTTTATTTTTGCTATTTCTGAATCATTAAGTGTTAAAATTATGGTTTATTTAGATGCAATACTTTAGGAAATAATAGCATCGATTTTAGTATTTCAAATAGTAATTTAATTAAAAAGTCCTAACAAGGTTGAAATTTCTGAAGTAGGCATCCAGTGTTCCTGATGCTAATATGCTTTCTTGAAAGGTTAGAAACATTTGGAAGTGCCAGTAGTTGTTCAAGACACAAAGATATCATAAATCTTTCCTAAAGTGTTGCTTAGTAGTCTTATGGTCTGAAAAACTAAAACAGTATATACTCTCAAACTAAAATACTTATACTCCAGATGAAGTTTATATTCTGGTGAGAGGTGAGCTAGTTTCTCAGCTCAGCATTTCTCAATGCATTTTGCTGTGCTAAAAGTAGAGAAAATGTTAACAAATAAAGAATAAAAAAGACTGACTCATGTAAAGGTGCAGATCAGTGAGGTAGAAATGATGCCTGCCATGTAAGGAGTCTGGCTTCCAGCCCTGACAGGGCCTCACAGATTTGCAGACTGAGATAAAGTTACAAATTTCCAAGATCTCTTTGTAACACTTGTAAGTGCTGGGGAGTCTGCGGCCTCAGTGGAAATGGCTCATGTTAGCCAAATTCACAGGAGACTGACATACTGACCAAATGACAAATCATTAATGTATAAACAGAAACGTGACTCTCAAGGAGAGTGTAACATTTGTTTTTCTTATTAAGGACAAATACTCCATAGAGAAAAATCCTCCTGAAAAGCACAAAGAACCCACAGTTGAGTGATGGTAATAATTGGCACTTGCTACCAGAGGTGTTTTTATCTGCTGGACAGGGCTTCCCTAAGGACCAAGGTTGAAGATACAATAAACATCCTTACTCTTAAAGTTTTACTTTTGTAAAAATACTCTGCTAACTATTCCCACTCTGATCAAACAGTCTTCTTTCAAACAGGATAGAAGCCAAATTAGATTAATCAAAATCTTACATCAAATCTTAATGTATGGGGGAGTAGAGTGGCTGATTAAAGCAGCACGGAAGTAGTTGAAATGGGTTGGAGGTCCATTTTCCTCCACCTCAGAAGAAGCTCTCTCATCGGTAGGATCCATTCCATTTCATTCTTACAGAGATCTAGAACTTTTGTCAACCATGATTGAAAATCACCGCACTAAAGAGAAGGAGTATCCTCTAGTGGTCAGTGATAGAATTTTACTTGCCCAGTGTTTAAAGCTAATGTTTCTTTGTTCATAAAACAGGGCTGTATAATAATATTATATCCCTGTATCAGTTTAGAGGAGCTAGTTTGCACTTTAGTAAAAACAATTCTCAAATCTCGGTGACATAAAATCATAAATTCTTATTTTTCACCCATGTTCTTCACAATTCCCCTGCATTGTTTTTGTCCTTCCTCAAGACTCAACCACTTTCTGGACATTGCTGGAAACATTGAGGAGAGAAAAATGGACACACAGAAGCACCCACAAGTGATGCAACTTAATTCTGCTCACATTCTATTAACCAAAGTCAGAGGGTTGGTGTTGTCCTTAAGGGTGTGAGCTCCTGTAATACTGATCCAAAAGATGATAGTAACGTGGTCTCACATACCACTTAATACTAACATTTACTGCAAACATGAGAGGTGGTCAAGGCAACTATATTACTGTCATTTTTCAGTGTAGTTTAGGGCAAATACTGTGGTGTGCATTGTGTTTATTCTCAAATCTCTGGTACAGGTAGGTGAGGGAGTGGTTCCTGGTCATTTTGGAATATTTCCTGGCAGTAGAGTTTTGTTCATCATTTAATGTTGATCCATCAAGGTGGAAATAAAATAGACATGGGCCCAACAGTGTTAGAAAGAAGACATGGTAGCACTTCCTGTGCTACCTGTGCAAGTTGGCAAGCATGGAGCTCAAATATCTTATGTTGGCCAGGCGAGGTGGCTCGCACCTGTAACCCTAGCACTTTGGGAGGCCAAAGCGGGAGGATCTCTTGAAGCCAGGAGTTTGAGACTAGCCTGAGCAACATATTGAGACCCCCATCTCTACAAAATTTTTTTTAAAAATTAGCCAGACATGGCAGCACTTGCCTGTAGTCCTAGTGTAACAGAGGGAATGGCCTGGGGAAAAAAAAAAAAAAAAACAGTAAAAATTTTCTGTCTTTTTAAAACTTCCCACTCTTTTTGGAAACTGCAGCCTGGCCTGCATCCCTGAGGAAGGTTAAGTCTTTTGTTAAAACTCACGTGGTGCCAGCCCCCAGGTGGGCAGCTGGTGCAGTTCAGAGGCGTTGTCTTTGGCAGAGATGGGAGATTAGAATCGCTAACCACAGTAATTGCCTGAAGCTGAGAACCCTCCCTTTAAAAGCTCTGTATTCCTGCCTATATTTAAGAAATTTGGGATTTTGAAACAAGAAGGTCTACCATGTTTCTTCCTTTGTTGGCAAAGTAAACTCTCTTTCCTTCCTCCCCAAACTGCTTGTCCTCATTCTTCTGATTTGGCCTCACGGACAAGTGGCTGAGTTTGTGGTAATGCTAGTGACTCAGGTGGCTGAGGCAGGATGGTCACCGGAACCCAGGAGTTTGAGGTTGCAGTGAGCTTTGATGATGCCACTGCACTCTAGCCTGGGCTAAAGAGCAAGATCTTGTCTACAAAAAAATATAAAAAATTAAAAACACTCCACAAACCACAAATCACAAATGTCTGATGTTAGCAATGGCATAGTCTGCACTGTCATCATCGGTTATTATTAGGAATGAGAACTAGCTACTAGAACTAAAGAATACCATGTGAACATGCCAATGTTCATATGTTCATATATAGCTGAGATCCAAAAATTGTATAAAGATATTGAATTACATTTTTTGCTATACAATGTGATGGTAAACTATGTGTCTGTGTGTGTGTGTGTGTGTATATATATATATATATATCATATATGTATATATGGCTATATATGGATAAAGAAAATCTTTTGTCTGCAAATATTTTCAATTTTTTTAAAAAATAGTTTCACCTGGGTTAGTATTTTCAAAATATGACCCAAAGAGGCATGTCACATATCCCTTTATGACCTGCAAAATGCCAAGAGAGGATAAGGCAAGAGAGTATGTTCCAGTGTGCCTGAGACAATAATGAAGACAGGCCAAAATCTGGGTCATGGTTAACTAGTTGAAATAATGTAAAAGATATTTTCTGATCATAGTGTAGTTAAACTAGATATTAATGGTAGAACAGAAAGATAGCTGGAAAATTCCCAAAGACTTGGAAATAAATTACCACCCTTCCAATTTACCTATGAATCAAAAACAGAAATAACAGCAAAAATGAGAAAATATTGAAGATGGCAGACGAGAAAAGCCACCAGTCAGAGTGTCTCTGCAAAAAAGACAGATTTTAGAAAAAAGAGAACAAAATAAATTAGCAGAGAAACACAGATCAGGTGAGGGTTGGAAGGAAGGGTGCCTGAAACTACAGGAGACTCCACGGGAAGACATTGCAGAGGAGAACTGGAAGCAGAAAGGTCCTGAGAGGCTTGGAGACCAGCGACAAGGGTAGGTGGAGTGGTTAACTTCCCGCTCCCTTGCATCTTGGACTGTTGGTGGGCTCCTGAGTGGTTGGAGAGACCTGCCGACACCAGCCCAGAGATGGCTGCCGCCAGTGAGCAGTGGCCTCTTGGCGGACACGGCGCCAGGTTCCCAGCCCCCTCGGGGCACCGCCCCAGGTGCAGACCCGAGCCTATCGACAGACGCCATAGTGCTCCATTCTCGCCCCCCCCCCCACCTGAGGGTGCCCAGAGAGACAATTTAACCGTCACACGGAGGCATCGCCAAGGAATGGGACTTTTCCTTTTGGGGCCATACAGCAGACTGAGGGGTACTCAGACTGTGAGCTCCCTACCTGCCAGCCCTCCAAGGTGCTGCTTGCCTGAGAACTCCAGGAGAGTGGGGCAAATCCCAAGGTGGAGTGAAACCAATCCAGCTTGGGCACCCTGTAGGTGATTCAAGATCAGCACCCCTCTCCCTGGCAGGGTCAGGGATCAATCTCCAGGGCCCAGGGGACAGGCCTGCAGACCAGACCCCGTACACCCAGGTCACGATCGCACTGCCCTGGGGCACGGAGGAGAGATGTGTGAAAGAGCCTACTGAGGAGTGTGCACCTTCAGGGGCAGATCAGCATGCCTGAGCGGCCGTCGTCCTCCCAAAAGAGGGCTATGCACCCAGCTCAGGCTGCAATCCTGGGTAGGGAACCTCCTGGCCCACGTCACAGCCAGGGGAGATCCATTGTCCTGAGGTCCTGCTTGCTGGCAGAGGCCTGGGAGAGGCCACGGAGAGGTGGAGAGTGGAGGGGAGCCAGACCGGCTCCAGAGTGCAGGTCTTGGACAGCCCGAACCCCCAAGCACAGACTTTCAGCTGAGTGGAGACATTTCAGCCCCTCCCAGCAGCTTTGCGCAGAAACAAAGAGCAGACCTTTGACCCCTGCTAACAGCAGTTGTGGAGCCTCAGGGCAGGCTTACACAGAGGGACTCTCTAGAGGAACAAGAGCTAGTGACAGGACCCAAAACCAGCACGGTCCTCCCTGCAAGTGCCACCTACTGACAGAGAGGTCATCCTGCATACGCTTTTACTGCATGTACTGCATCTACTGATTCATCATAAAGGGTGTGGTCGAATCTCACCCAAAAACACCATCTACTGGCTCAGAGACTAAACAGGGCGTGTCATTATCCAAATGAAAACCTAAATGCAAGAAGGAACAACTGATCCGGATGGGAAGGAACCAGCAAAAGGACTCTGGAAGTATAAAGACTCAAATGGAAAGCACACCCCCAAAGAGGAACAACTGCTCCCCAGCAATGGACATTAACCAAACTCAGAACACTAAAATGACAGAAGAATTTCAAACATGGGTTGTAAGAAAACTGAATGATATGCAAGAAAAAATGGATAACCAACACAAAGAAACAACAAAAAAACTCCAAGAATTGGAAGAAAAATTAACTAAAGAAATTGAAATATTAAAGAAAAATCAAGGGGAGAAAAATGGCGGAGTTAAGGCAGCCTCCTGGTTCCCTGCCTCCAGAGAAAGAGATGTAGATCTCAGTCTGCTACACACGACCGGATCTCTCTCCTGCAAAAACAGCGAGGTGAATCGGTGGAGATTCAGCGGGGGACACACAAATCTGGAAAAAGAATAAGGCGAACGGGAGATTGGAATGCAAAACCTGGGAAGCGCGGACAGACAATAGAGAGGGGAGCGCAAGATGGCGGCGTCAGCCGGGTCAGTAAGTGCACCGGGATAAGTCCCTCACGAGACAGTCTAGCTTCCCCACTGACTTACAAGCCCACCGAGAGGCAGGGGCTTGTGTGAAGTGGATGTAGAATTGTGTCAGGAAACGTGGGGACTAGCGGTGAGGGGACACGAGCTGGAAGCAACTTGAACTTCCCGGAGCTCCGTCAGGACTGCACCCGCCAGGGGAGGAGCCGGTCCGGGCTACCGCCGGAGGCAGTTAGGAGTCAGGAAGCTGGTCTCTGGCACCCGGCGGGTCTTGAACGGGGAGGTGATTACTGAGTAGAGACTCTAACCTGGAAACTGCCGGCGATTGGGACTGCTCAGGGTGGGCCAGTAGAAATGAGAGCTATTGCTGGTCTGGCGTGAGACTGGGGAGGGAGACATAAAGGAGACGGTGGGACACCCTGGTGTCCCGACTGACTCCCTGATAGGGTACCTCCCAGCCCCTGAGCGGATCCCTCTGGAGCCAGAGCCCTGGGGGCGGGCCAACGCCAGCTCAGGGCCCACAGCAGGTCGCAGTACAGTGCGGATCGGCTTCTTTCCCCCAGCCTGGGAGCCCTCGCAACCAGCTCGGCCCTTCCAGGACTTAAAGTTAATCAGCCAGGCCCGATTAATTGAGCGGCAAATTCTGAGTGCCTCCTTCAGCCTGTGGAAGCTGAAGGCGTTGGGGTGTTGGGCAGACGGGTGAGCCAGCCCCTCCCCCTGGCCAGCTCTTTCGCAGGACCTGTGAGCTTGCAGCAGCAAGACATAAAACCCCTCTGCCCCTCTGAGACAAGCGCCAGTTCCTGGGGCCTTGGCACTGACCAATAGCTGACAGCCCAGTGACTTTCCTTGCCAGACCGGTTCAGGTCATCCGGTAGGATTGCATTTCC
>RJWJ010012801.1:0-41208 GCA_004363605.1 Indri indri
GCTGGCGCTGGTGGGCAGCCAGATGGAGACTCGCTGCTGTGGAAGTTTCTCACTCACTGACCGGCGTGTACTCGAGGTCAGGCACAGCTCTAGGTGCAGGGGTTCGTAAGAGGGACAGTGACGTGGTCTTAGCTCCTATGGGCTGGTGGAGGCGGGGCGGAGTGTTGCTGAGAAAGACAGACCCCTAAGGAGACAAATATAAACCAGGCAATTGTAGATAATTCTAAGTACCAGTTAGATAATCAGCCAGGGTCCTCCGAAATAGTGACTGAGAGAGGCTACTTTAGGTCGGGGCGGTCGGGGATGGCCTCTGGAGGAGGTGACATTTCAGACGTGACTGATGAGAACGAGCCAGCCAGAGGAGGTCTAGGGGAAGCGTGGCCCAGGCTCGCGACCACAAAGGGCACATTAGTGGTTACGAAGCCTCTTGTGGGGAAAAACCCGGGAGGTCGCCACCGCGGCCGCCTCGCCAGCAGCCACCGACTTCCGCCCTGGGAGTCCGGAGCTGCCCCGGAGGAGGGGTCCTGCCTGGTGCGCCCCCTCCCCGCGCCGTGCTCCACCGGATGGCGAGGCGGGGTGGTCAGGCCCTGGGCCGGCCGAGCTGGACTCCCCGGCCGGCCTGCCCCGCTCCCCGCCCTTTCCCTCCCGGGGGCGACCGAAGAGCACCGGGCTGATCTCCCCCTTAAGTGAAACTGACTGTAATTATTTTTTATCTCGCAGACGATCTCTCGCACACTCCTCTCCGGAGACAGAAGTATTTGTTTGATGTGTCCACGCTCTCAGACAAAGAAGAGCTGGTGGGCGCGGAGCTGCGGCTCTTTCGCCAGGCGCCGGCAGCGCCCTGGGGGCCACCGGCCCGGCCGCTCCACGTGCAGCTCTTCTCCTGCCTGTCGCCCCTGCTGCTGGACGCGCGGACCCTGGACCCGCAGGGGGCGCCCACGGCCGGCTGGGAAGTCTTCGACGTGTGGCAGGGCCTGCGCCACCAGCCCTGGAAGCAGCTGTGCTTGGAGCTGCGGGCCGCGTGGGGCGAGCAGGACGCCGGGGAGGCCGAGGCGCACGCGCGGGGCCCCCAGCAGCCGCTGCCCCCGGACCTGCGGAGTGTGGGCTTCGGCCGGAGGGTGCGGCCCCCGCAGGAGCGCGCCCTGCTCGTGGTGTTCACCAGATCCCAGCGCAAGAACCTGTTCGCCGAGATGCGCGAGCAGCTGGGCTCCGCCGAGGCTGCGGGCCCGGGTGCGGAGGGGTCGTGGCCGCCGCCGTCGGGCGCCCCGGATGCCGGGACTTGGCTGCCCTCGTCCGGCCGGCGGCGGCGGCGCACGGCCTTCGCCAGCCGCCACGGCAAGCGGCACGGCAAGAAGTCGAGGCTGCGCTGCAGCAAGAAGCCCCTGCACGTGAACTTCAAGGAGCTGGGCTGGGACGACTGGATTATCGCACCCCTGGAGTACGAGGCCTATCACTGTGAGGGCGTGTGCGACTTCCCGCTGCGCTCGCACCTGGAGCCCACCAACCACGCCATCATCCAGACGCTGATGAACTCCATGGACCCGGGCTCCACCCCGCCCAGCTGCTGCGTGCCCACCAAATTGACTCCCATCAGCATCCTGTACATCGACGCGGGCAATAACGTGGTCTACAAGCAGTACGAGGACATGGTGGTGGAGTCCTGCGGCTGCAGGTAGCGGCGCCTTTCCTGCCGCCTTGGTCCGGACCGCAGGGGAGGCCTGGCTGCGGAGAGGCGGAGGAGGAAGCAGGCCTTGCGGGAGGCCGAGGGTGGGGGGACAGCCCGGACGGGAGAGCGGTGCGAGAAGAGGGAGAGCGGCCTTCCCAGAACCTTCCACCTGCCAGCCTAGAGGGAGAGACGGATTTTCACACCTTGCCTGGCCACCCTGGAAAAACAAGCCAAGGAGGATTTCTTTCGTTTTTTTTCGTTATTATTGTGGCTTTGGATTTCCTTGTGTGTCTTACAGGTTTTGACAGGAGGTGGGGGAGGGGAGACGCATACCTGTTTCTCAACTGCTCCATGGATTGAACAAGTAATAGTTTAAAAAGGGAAGAAGTGTGGGAGGATGAATCACCTTTGACCGCATCTTGGTTTGGTTGTTTTCTACTTGTGCAAGGAAGGTGGGGTCCTTCTGGCCATGACATAGCCCATATCTTGTGACCTCCCAAGCAGAAAGTATTAGATAGGGGAACTGGAGAAAGGAATAGGAAAGTCAGGAAGGGTCCTGCCTTTAGAAGAGCTTGAGAGAGGTGGGCCCGGGCATGCCTTTTTCACCCACTTGTGTACTCCTGACAGTTTACCAGCTCTGCCCTGGCCTCTTCCAGTACCGACAACTGGCAATCGCCATTTCAATGCCCAGGGCCGGGTCGATGCCTTTATTGTTGCTTTTTCTGGTGGTGGAAAGGGGAGCTGGTATGGATGGAATGACAAGAATTACACCAAATGGAACCCCCTGAAGGATAATGAGAAACCACAAGGCCTGCCTCTGACTTGGGCTGACACAGAGGTGCATTCGTCCAGGCTGGAGATAGCCCATCCCAAAGCCCTTTCTGATATCTGTTTCTAATTGATTTCTTTCAACAGAATTTGCCAAACTTCAGACATCCCCTTCTAAGGGGAAGGTGATTTCCCAGCTTAAAAAAATATAGGTAGGGATGGGGAACAATACAATTAAGGTAAAAGGTTCAGAGGAGGGGAACAGGACCCAAGAAGTCCAAGGAGCCACATCAGGAGGGGAGAAGGTGAGCCCCACAGCAGGATGGGGATAAGGGACAGGCCAGGAGAGGGAAGGGAAGGATGAAAGGGGACAGGAGTCCCTGTCTCTGAAGTTCCTGTAAAATCTATGTTCCCTCCCCTCTCTCTGACATTCCTGAAAGATTACCAGCCAGCAATAGCCCAGGGCTCCCCCAAAAGAATTGTTTCAGATTGTAATTACCAGTTAGGCAATGTTTTTAAAGCTTAGTAATGAGAAACTGTGAAAAGAGCCAAGTGTTACATTGAGCTTGGGGTGGGAGATGGGGAACTAGCAGTAAGGAGGGAGGCAGGGGTGGGATTCATCTTCCAGAAGGAAGCAGGAGAGAGCACACAGAAAATTGAAATACCCATTCCCAGGTAGTCGGAAAACATGAACTTCCCCCCAGCCTGCACCAGTATTATTTTCAATCATTGCCCACGAGTGAGCCCTTTGAAGTTAGCTTCCTCCTCATCTTTGACCACGAAATGGTTTAATCAAGGGAACTTGTACCAACCATTAAAAAAAGTTTTGGTTTTTCCTACGTGGTTTTGCTCTCTCCCAATCTAAACCTGTTGCTTGTTTGGTTCAGAGAACTACAAACTGTCAAAGAAAGAGTGGGAATGATAAATGCTAATATAAAAAGCTAAGTTAAAAAAAAAAAAAGACTTGGCCAGGAGAAATAATTTAAAATGCACATTTGCTTTGGATGCACTGTTGTTCTGTTAAGGCTGTATATATTTGTTTATTTAAGGTGACTGAAAGTGCAAAGAGGAAGTGGACAGCATGCAATTCATCTTAATGTACAAAGCATTATATGCACTCAAATGTTATAATTTCTAATATTTTTAAAGTTTATATTCGAGTTGTACAAAGTTAAGCATTAATCAGATATTTCATTCTTTCATAATGTTATCATTTTCTTAAATATTATTACAAAATTTTAAGTCTGTCTAATGGAGAGTTTTTTTTTTAACTGTCTACCTCACTATAATAGAAGTATTTACAACACTAAAGTTACCAGAGGTCAATTAATATCCCAAACATTTTTTATGGTACACCTTTCCTGGATGGTACTCAATCTAATATTATTAAATTCATTTTTCTTCTTAATAACTCAGCCTGGTTTATATAGCTCTATTTAGAAAAATCATTTTCTCAAGGAATTATTATCAGTGGTAGTTTGTTCCAGTATCTGAAAACAAGCTGATTGTTTTTAAATCCATCACTGAGAACATTGCACTTTCTCTCATAACTTCAGTAACTCTTTTTTATGACATTTACATTCACTAGATTAAAGCCAAATCCTTGCCAGCCATTAGAGCAGTATTTATAAGCCTGTACTTCATCCCAGCACTTCAAGAATCCAAATAGGGATTGGATTGTTTCTTGGTTCCTCTAATGTTGGAAAAAGCAAGTAGTAAGTTATCTATGTCAACCAAGATGTCAGCATTACTGTTTACATTTATGGCATATTGGAAACAGAAGATACAAATGTTCTGTTTGTTCACTTGCTATAAATCGAGGGACCCAGGTGTAAATCCGAGCACTCACTATGTTAGGCACGATGTTATTGTACATGTGTTATCTCATTTAAACACTCAGAAACTCCATGAGGTAGATATTATTATAATCCCCATTTTACAGATGAGAACCCGAAGTGCAGAGAATTTAGATGACCCACCTGTGGTCACCCAGCCAGAGAGAGGTCCTTAGGATTGGAACCTACTTTGTTTGGACTCTAGAGCCTGAGAAGTTAACCACTATGCACCTCCCCCATATCATCTACCTGCTCTCTGATTGGTCCCTAAGTGTCAGTGTGGGGTGGCCAGCTGGTAGAGGAGGAGCTGCCACAGGGCCCCCAGCATTGCCTGCAGTTTTGGAGTATGTGAATTGTGACTGCTGGGATAAGGGCAGCTGAACAATGGGTATGGGTTACAGAAGTCAGTGAATTCTTAGCTTCTGGCTTGGCCCAGGAAACCCATACTTTAGGTCACTACTGGGCTTTGGCAGGTTCTCTAGATTTTGCTGAGACTGCCTTGGTGTGATTTTTGTGAGTTTTGGTTATCAAAATAATCATCGATGTACAAATAGATTATGTTTCAAAAAGCTGTTTGCAAGTGGACTGTTTTGAACTGAGAAACATTTTTCGGACACAATGATTGTTTGAATTTCCAGGTCATTTTGCAAAAGCTTAATTTACCCAAATGGAACTTTTTAAGGAAGCAATTTTGACTTCTGGGTTTTGGGAAGAGATAATTACCTGGAAAAGCAGAAAAGAGACTCTCTTTTTCTGGGCGGGAACTGTTTTTGAAATAGTTGGGAATTCTTCCCATTTTTCCACCACTCTTTCTATACCCCACCCCTAATTCCCCCAACCTCCCTGGGGGAGGACTCCCAGCCTTGTACCTTAATATGTCCCCAATTCAGAGATTTCCCTTTTTTTTTGCACAAATATTTCTATCTCCAAAGTTATTTTCCTTTCTTCCCTGTATCAAATAGTTTATTCTCTAACTCAGATGTTAGGGAAAACACAATCTGATTGAATTCCATGAAGATGTAAATATCTCCTAGCCCTTAACCTTGGAGACATTTGCATTTTGAGAAGAAAATCTTGTTAACTTGATTTCTTGTGAATGATATGAAAAAGCCCAGACAATAGAGAAGATTGAACACTCAAGCCACACACAATTTTGACAGTTGTATATGAATTAGGCACTAGTGATACAAGAATGAATGGAGATATTTGTCAATGTGAATGTTTTAGTGTCCCTTGGAGGGAGTTTTGTGCATTGAGAAGAATATTTGTGGCCAATTTGTTTTAACATTAGTATCCAATGTATTAAAGCAAAACATTCAATAATTTAGTTTTTTTCTAAAGGTCTTAAGTTTAATGTATGTAGGCCCCATTAAGATAAGTTTTTGCCCTTGTTTTGTGCATTGCTGTATTTCTAGCACCCAGAATAGTGCCTGCCATGTAGCAGACACCCAGTAAATACATTGATGAATAAATTTACAAATGGTATTCTACCAATCAATCTAGTAATTTTAACAGTCACTCTAAGGGAACCTTTGATTAATGCCTCTTCAATGCAAGTTGAATGGACCAACCTCTCTTAATTAACCAATTCCACTTTTAAACCTACTGAATAAACTTCCTTTAAATATTGTGCATTACTTTTATCAATTTAATATAGTCAATTTCTTTCTAAGCCCTTCAAGTTTCTCTAACAGGAAAAACCTTCCCGTATACTTAAGCCACTCTGAGTAAAGCTAATAAATTAAACTTCTAAAGATGGTGATTCATAAGTTCTATTAAGCATTCCAATACTGTTTGTACTTTTTTACTTTACATCAGGAACCTAAAATTAATTACTCAATTACCCACTGAAATTGATCTCAGAAGCTAACCTGTTAGATATCTCAATAAACTAGATTTTCTTAAAGCTTGCAAATATTTTAACTACTAAATATACAGATATTGTCCCAGTGATTGCAAAAACTGTTTTTGAACTTAATACAAACATGTTAATAATTTAGATTTGATTTACTTAATCTCTGTACTCTATTATAAAATTTCTTTGGGTTAAAAAGCACTAACCCACCACCAAAAATTGTGGTGTCACAAGCAAGATGGGTGACCATTTTAGCAGACTGTGGCTGCAAATCTACCAGAAGCTTTGGACAAGAAAGGAAATAGATTTTTCCCAGGGACACTGACCAACGTGTTAAGTCCCTAAGTCCCTTTTAAAAATCACTGTAATAAAAGGAATCCCAAATCCATATCTTTTATGAGCTGGCCTCTCCTGGATTTAAGATGGGCCATTTAATTGATATTTCCTCCTAATTTGAGTAAATTGAATTCTATACTCCCTGTTAAGATTGTAGCTAACTTTCCTCACTGATTAATTAAATTTCACATTTATTAAACTCTCTTAGGACGTTTCTGTACTTTCAGCTTCGGCTTTAAATTACTTCAATGCCACCACACTGAAATAGTTTGCCCGTACATATTTTTTCATAGCCTTTTTTGACTTTATCATCAAACTCTGGAAATGAGAATTCTGCATATTTTTTTCTATATTCTTCCTGTCTGGAAGAGCTACAACTCTTACAGATGTTAAAAAAACAACTAATGAAAACTGCATGTCCCTCATTCCTTGTCTGGTTCTATGGTCAAAATACTCAAATTGTGCTAATGAAAGCATGGTCCCTGTGCTTGAGGAGTTCAGAGGAATATTATTATTACTATTATTTTATTAGGTAATCTTTCTAACAACTCTAGTTGTTATTGTCATGCTCTACAGATGAGAAAACTGAGGTTTAGAGAGGCTCAACAACTTGCTCAGGAGGAACTAGGAGTTAATCTGGTAGGATCCAGAGCTCATTCTCATCTGCTTGGTCACTCAGTAGTTATTTAGTGAGTTACCATGGTCTGGCAGGCACTGTTTCAGGCTGTGGGAAACTTTACATACAGAACTGCAGATAAAGGAAATTCAAAATTGAAGGTGAACTTCCAAGACTTTCTAGAATCCTAAAGGCAGGCTGTTCCCTCTACCTGAGTTCTGCTTTTTCTGGCTCACTCCTTTCCTTTCCAACTCACAAATTCTCTCAAAGCTGGATCCACCCTCTGCTCCCCATAACTGCTGAGGAAACAGGGAAAATAGGATTGGGGGTGAGGGATGGGGAAAGGTTAACATTTATAGCCATGGGTTCTCTATACTATTCAGATGTTCAAAACAGGTGTCATGCTAACCCTTCTAAGAAGTTCAGGCCAAAATATGTTTGATTTAAATATGAGATAATTTAATAAATACTTATTATATATTGGTGTCATCTGTGAATAGATGCAGAATTCACCAAAATATTTCTGAGAATCATCATGTGAGTGGAAATTAGAATCTTGATTCAACTTTTTTTTTGGAAATTTATATTTCCATGTGATTATTCTTTTACCTCTGTTGGGAGCTCTTAATCATGATAAATATGAAGCAAAAATATGAAACTAGTTTGTATACATCTTCCCCTCCAAACAGCTAAGAAACCAACAATATGTGTCCAGGGAATTTTAAAACAAGAATAACAGGATTATTTACCCTTAACCTGGGGGCAATTACCAGATGGATACACCCATGCTGCAGAGATTCAGCCATTCACAGTTGCATGTTTGGTCACCCCTCTTTGGAACAAGACAAGTGTCTTCATCCAGAAGACCTGATGATTTACTTGGGAACACCAAGTGACTTACATCAGCCAGTTATGCCCCAAGCTTTTGTTTGAAAAAAATTTCTTGATTTGATCCCTATTTTGTTAGAGTTCTTTTATAAGTTCTAGGAAAATGGTGGGTTCTAATTTACTGGAAAAATAGGGCACTAGGACTGCCAAATGTCTTCACTCCTTTCCTACAAAATGAATCTAGCTATCTATGTGGGGGAATATTCTCCTGTCTACATTGAGATAGGCTTAAAAGTCTCAGAAGTTCAGTGTCAATTTTGAAACTTCCCTTATCTCCAGTTTTATACCTAAACTATCTGATAAACTGAGAGAATGACAGAAAGAATTAGCCTCTGACTTATATTATTATTTTTACCTTTTCTAGTGGTTATTGTTTATTGGATGCCAACAGCATTCAAATCATGGTTGAAGATTTAGAGCTATTCAAGGACCTTGGTTAGGGGACTCAGTTCCTGCTTTGTTTGCATCAGAAAGAACTCTTAATTTTGCTGACTTTGAAATTGCTGTCCAGAACGAATGACATTATTCTTATAATAATGTTTGGTTTAGGCTTAAACAAAACTATATATATTCATGCCAGTTTTTATCTCTTACTAAAACCTGACTGCTGAAGTTTTTTGGGAATGGGGTGCTAGTGACCAAGAACTCTTGCCATTGCAGTGAACAAATGATATTTTGAAATAAACAGATAATAGTTTCATTAAAACACAATTTTTTGTTTTCTAAAACTCTAGTTGTATTAATTGGAAAGTGACTTCTTAGCCAGCATTTTGGTAGTTGTTGTCCCCTAGTTGGCAGGGAGTGTGCCTGGGATTGAACAGTGGGCCAGTGAAGTGGCTAGAGACCCCTTTGAGCCATGCTCTGAACAACCACTATATCTTAGAATTTCCAGACTATCCTACATGTTTGACTTTGGGCTATTTGTCTAGCGGTGGGGGTGCAACTATAGGCACTCTAGCTTCAATGCATCTTTTGCCCCGCACCTAATGCCTTATACATCATTCATTATTTAACATGTTGATCTTTATTCTACAGATGGGGAAGATGGTAAACGTGTATGAATGTTAACAGCTGAGTTTCTTTCATGGACCAAGCTTTGAGTGCCCTGTAACCCCATATGTTATTTTGCTCCCCAAAGATAGACTACAGATCAAAATATTTCTTCCAAAAACATGCTCAGCAGGGCCTCCAGAAGCCAGTGCAGGCATTGTGGGTATGGCGGCAGTGGGTGGAGAGGCAAAGAGGGGCTTTTAGTGACCGTGGCACCAAATTAAATGGCTTCTTTTTAGAGTCTGTGTGACCTGAGGCATGGAACATAGCTTAGATATACCACAGAAACACACACACATATCTATCCCTCTCTCATAGAGTTTTTTCAGGCTTAACAAATGACTAGTACGGTCCGCCCTGACTCTCCATATCCATGGGTTCTGCATCCATGGATTCAACCAACCCTGATGGAAAATATTCAAGCAAAAAAAATAAAAGCATCTCTACTGAAGATGTATACCTTTTTCTTGTCATTATTCCCTAAACAATACAGTATAACTACTATTTACATAGCATTTACATTGTATTAGGTGTTATAAGTCATCTAGAGATGATTGAAAGTATATAGGAGGATGTGTGTAGGTTATATGCAAATACTGCACCATTTTATATCAGGGACTTGAGCATCTCAGGATTTTGATTGCTGAGGGAGGCCCTGTAACCAACCGCCCCTAGATACTGAGGGACAATTGTATATAGAAAGTAGTCAGTCATTATTAATTATTATCATCATTATTATATGATTTTTGGATGGATTTTCGAAAGCTACATTCTTTTTTGACTGGTGATAGAAATGGTAGCTCAAATGAGCCTCTAGTAGAGGACATAATTTATTCATTAAACAGTTGTGAATACTTTTCGTGCATCCCCCACTTGTAGGCACTGTGCCTAGCACTAGGAATATAGATTTAAGTAGGAATGTCTCTGGAAAAGAGAAGACTTGCTAAAATCATTGTACAATGTGGTAAACGGTGTTGGAGATTTGAATAGCACATTGAAGAAGAAGAGGAAGCACATCTCCTTTGCACGAAAGTGACATTTCCCTTAATTTTTAGTGAGCCATTTCCCTCATTGTTAATCTCTCACGCTGGTGAGATGGCTTGCCAAGTTTAGTGTGTAGTGCGTGATCCCAAAATTATTATTTTTCTCTACCTAAAATGAGCTATGTCTTTGGAGAATCAAAGTTTTATCTTATTAACCCTGCTGAGCAAACTCACCTGGACACTACATTTTAGCAAGCTATCTTAAAGGTTATGGAGGGGGCATTGTGATTAACCTTGCTATGTTACCTTTGGTAGAATTAACTACCAAGGGAACAGATATTCAAATGAGCCAATGCAGAGCATTCATCCTGGGTCCAAAACAGAAGAAAAAAGGAGATGTATCAGTTAGGATTAGGTTAATCTGCCTAAGACAGAAAGCCCTGCCCCGAACAAATGTGGCTTAAACCAGACACAGACAGTCACTGATTTATGATGGTTCAACTTAGATTTTTCAATTTTATGATGGGTTTATAGAGGTATTAAATATATTTTTAACTTAAGATATTTCAATTTAGGATGGGTTTATTGGGACATAACCTCATCATAAGTTGAGGAGCATCTGTAGTTTATTTCTCTCTTGTAAAACACAAAAACAAAAACAAAGCCTAGAGTTTGGCCTTTCAGTTTTGCTATGGTGATTTCTTAGCCATCAGAGAATTTTTTCATCATTCAAATGCATAATTTTCATCCTCAAGTTTGCCACATAGTTCAAAATAGCTGCTGGAGCTCTGGTCATTATATCCATGTTCCAGTAAGCAAGAATGAGAAAGAGGGAAAGGCAAAAAGGGGGCACCCCAATCCCAGCAGAGTCAGCCACTTTTAAGGAGCCTTTTGGGAAATCTCATCTAACGTTTTCACTTACATCTCATTGGCTAGAATTTAAGTCGTGTGGCCCCACTTGGCTACAACGGAGGATGGGAAATGTAGTCTTTTGCCTGGACACATTATTGCTGCAAATAAAACTGAGGTTCTGTAACCATGGAGGCAGGGAGACAACTGGATATTGGAAACATACTAGTAGTCTGTGAGACAATCTGCGTGAGTGTAGATTATCAGGCTCCACAGTTTTAAAGAAAAGTGTTGGCATAAAGTCTTCCTAATAGTTTGGGACATGTCAATGGTAATAGAGAAGAGAAGAGGATCCAGGAATGAAGGGTGAGTTTTTCGTATTTTTTTAAACGAACCAGAAAAAATGGCCTACTCTTTTCAATTATGAAGATGACTTATCTTTAATATTATCAAATGTTATTGCATAGTATGCTTTTAAGATATTGCTTTCTTAAATTATCCAGAAAACTGTGACCCCCGTGAGGGAAGAAAGCTCATGTCCTGGGAGATGAGAGCAGAGTGTTCACTTATATCCCTGAAGAACTGTAGCAGTGGGTTTTGCCATCCATGGAATAGCAGTGGAAGGGTTAATGAGTTAGTGCTTACCCAGGGCTGGAAGATGAAAACCAGTAGCCTGGGATATTATTTTTATTGTGTTGACACAGATGCATTTTCTTAAAGATTTATAAGAAACTTTTAATTTTTCAAAATACTCTGCTTCTTGCTTTACAAATTCCATTTTACTTATGTATGTGTCATCTACACTGCAGACTCACTGGGAGAGAGCAACAACAGAGAATATTTCTCTTTACTTTGAGGTTTTACATTCACGTGGAACAATTTTACTGAGTCGATAAATTGCTGCTTACCAGTGAGCGTTCCCCCAAAGGAATTGATCTTCAAGAAATTTTCTGAATTTGGGCAAGGCACTAGCCATCCAGGAAGGGGGATCAAACAAAAACATTGACCCTGTCAACTTCCAAGAAGGGCAGGAGGTTTTGCAACATAATATCACCACCGGCAATAATAATAATAACAAACAGCAACCATTTATTCACTTCTTACACTACCAAGTGTTTTTCACACATTCCACACCCCCTCCTGCAGTTCCTCCTCTCTGCTCGCACTATCCCCAATTTATGGATAAGTAAACTGAGGCTCAGAGAGGTTAAATAAAATGCCTGTGGATACAGCTAGAAAAAGGTACAGCTGGGACCCACACCAGGCAATTTGATCGCAAAGCCCAGGGCAGCCTTAACCACTGTGTAATGTTGTCTCACAAACATCCCCAGAATCTGCTCCATCTGTTATCACCGACAAAGCCTTGGATTTGCTGGTAGAGAAAAAATGCTTGAAATCTAACTGGGCTCCTCTAGTATCTGTTTTGACAGCCGAAATTAATTGTTCATTTTCTGAGCACTTTTTGGCAACTCTTTCTAATGACCCCAACTGCTGTCTCCTTCCTTTTGGGCTTGGCAGGACTCCCTGGTGTGGAGCTGACAGAGAGCGGGGCGGTGCGCGAACTTCACGGATGCAGCGCGCTGGCAGGGCTGCAGGCTTTGGGAGAAAGGAAGTGATTGTTCTCACTCTCTGGGGTTGCTGAGAATGATGGTGGGCATTCTCTGACTCTCTGATTAGAATGAAAGTCTCACAAAGCTGATTAAACCAAATGTGATAATTGAGTTGAAGATGAGCCTATCTCTCGTCTTGGAAAGTAAGAGGAACTGCCTTTTTCACACTCACACTTTCTCACAGTGTGGGCTCCCAGGAAAGGGGGAGGTCTTTCTTTCCTCTGCACTTTCCGTCTATGTTGACCAGAAGAGGGAGCAGCTTGTGTTGGAAGGTGAAAATGGACAGTCACATGTTGGAATGGGCACCTATCTTCAAAAAGGCTCTGTGTCTTAGGACTAAAAACATTTGTTAAATTAAAACATGCCACTGAGAACAGAAAATACCAATCTTTTCTGGCATCTCTGGGCCCCTGGGTATCATTTCGGGCACCTTTATTTTGAAACATGCAGAAGCTGTCCCCAAGCATGCATTAGTTACTCGAAAGCCCCCAACACCCTTGGTATTATTTTTATCAAGATAGGCAGGTGCTAATCCAGATGCTAGTGTCTGAAACATGGAGAAGGCCCGAATTCTATCTGCAAGATACTTATAGGTTAAAATGTGAAAGAGATTGTGTGGCTAAACACTGTAATCTCCTCCCTTCTTCATTTTCTCTGTTTCTCTTTCTTACAGATAATGCAGCATGCAATAAAAGGGGAGATTAACGTTTGGCTTTGGACAGGAATTGTTTCTCTCCTGAGTTTTCTCAATCATGGCAAGATTTCTGGTGAAAGTGAACTTCAAGGTAGGTTTTAGTTAGGAGGAGAAAAGTAAATTTGAACTGTGGAGAGGAGGTGATTCCTACAGGTGAGGAATGGGAGCAGATTGGAACAAACACTTTGGATCAGGCAGCCCGTGGCAAACTCTAGGAGGAAGAGTACGAACTTGAGGCCAAAAGCAGTGGGAATTACTAGAAAGTACCGAGGCTGGAAAGAAGGGTAAGGAGATGATGTGGGCAATATCACGTAATGGTAGTAGCACATTTAAAGTGGTGGCTCCTGATGGGGACAATTCAAGTCATAAGGACACAGTCGGGGAGGCCAGGTATACTGGTTGTCCAGGGAAGGTCCCGGTTTATACCTGCTGCCAAGGTGAAACTATCAATAGCTCTCTTGGTCACTACGCAAGTGCCCTAGTTTGTCGGTAAATGACATAGTCACCCTAGCCTTAGTTTACACATGGCTTTGGGTCAAGGAATAAATCACATACTTAGCAATACACGTGGAGGGGGAGGGATAGATTTTGTAGAGAGTGTTGTGAAACAAAAAAGCAAGATGATAGGAATAGTGAAAAGTGACCTAACTGGCTATGCCCTGTCAGAAGGGCAGTGGGCAGTCCCTGAGGGGGGCCACCATGTGACAGCAAGATCCCCAGGGGCGGTAGATATTTGTTACATAAACCACAAGGAGTAAACGATAAGTACTTGTTAGATAAATGGAATTGTGCAGGTAGAGGAAGAAGCCCCTGACATGAAGAAAGCACAGGGAGCAAAGCCTGGGAGTGAGCGCTTGGGAGCAGATTCCATTTTCCAGGGAAAAGATGTCTGGAGGGCTCTGTGGGTTTTGGCTCCTGGTGGGTTGCATAGGAGGGACAGGAGAGGCCATGGAGAGGTAACGGTTTTGAGAATGGGAGAGATGTGGAGCAGATGAAGCTTCAGGAATGGAGGAGTGGTGAAGGTTTCACCTGCAGTGCATGCCAGGCACCTTTCGAGGCTTGGGGACAGAGATGATTATGCACAGAGGTGGCCCTCAGGGCACTCCTGGTCTGGCACTTTAAGACAATCACAAATAAATAGTTATAAATCAGGGACACATGTTAGAGGAGCATAGTCAGGAAGGGGTTAAATGATGGGGAGAGGGCTCCCCCTGGGGAGGGGCCAAAGCTCTTGTCAAAGAGTCGAAGGGGGCCTTGAAGAAAGCACAGGAACTGACTACCCAGTTGCAGAAGTGGGGAGAGGGAGGATGAGAGCTTTCTTCCAGGTGGAAAGATCATGTGAGCACGTGCAGGAGGACGCATGGTGTCTCTAGGATTGCGAGGGCAGGTGAGGATACTGGATGAGCAGTCTTGCCTTCAAAGCCAGAGCATAGGCATGTTATCCCATGGCTCACCACAGACAGATGCTAAAGAAGGAGAGTGTTTCACGAACTCGCCGGTATTGGCTGGAAGGATATGGAAGGATGAGAGATTGGATGGGTTGAGGGACACAGAGGAGCTAGGAGAGAACTCCTGGTCTGGCAGGAGCAGAAGGGATAAAGAGGAGGGGATGGAGTTAAGGGACAGTTGCAGGATCCGTTTGGAAGGTATTGCGGGCACTTTGGATGTGGAAGGTTAGGGAGAGAGAGGACTCAAATATTTTGACTATGAGGAAATCTTCGGGAGGGTGGTGAAAGGAGGCAGCCCAGAAACAGAACTGCAGGGATGTAAGAAATGAGTTTGGTGAAAGAAAGCAGAGACAAGTTCAGAGAGCTTAAGCCTGGAGGGGAGGGTTGAGATGGAGTGATAGTTTGATGGTGGGGAGGGGACAGGGAATAGGAAGGAGAAAGGTGGAGGCGGGCATGCTGCCAAGGCTAAATGAAAGTGGTTTTGTCTTGTTTCCTAAGATGGATGGGGAAGCCTGGGTATATTTGGTTTTGATGGGGTTATAGAAACAGAAGGAAAAAGCTGATGAAAAATGAGAGAGATTCCATGGTCACTAGAGAAAGCAAACAGTTCCAGCAGATGTAACAGTTCTGGTACTAGGCTTCTTACAGCAGGTACTCCAGTTCTTGAAGATACTGATGGGAAGTTAAAATCCAAGAAGAAATTGGGGGAAGGCAGAAAGAGAAATTACTGAAGAGGCTGAGAACAGCCAGGGACAAAAACCAAACTAACGTGTTTGAGGTAGGGACCAAAGTATCGATAGAGATATCAGTAGAGGGTGGAAGAGAAGAAAGGGAATGTCTGGGTTCATGTGTGTGCCAAATGACACAAGAGGAGATGAGAAAAACAGAGTTTAGGACTGTAGTGTGTGTTTGTTGTTTTTGCCACCCAACATTCACGCACATGTCTTCAAGCCAGAATGCCTTGATTTTGTTTTGGGAAAACCACCTTGATTCAATGTTTAGCCCAAGTGCTTAGAGGTTAGCTCATTACACTGGGCTCCAGCACTGGAGTAAGTTGGTCTAATTCTAATAGCGAATTTCACATACTCAAGTGATTTGTACTTGAGTATGCACCCAGCTCAAGTCAGAGCTAGGGAGGCTCAATTCTTGTATTTTTATTGAGCTATGGAGGGACAAGAATCTTTCTTTTATGCTGGACTTGAATTTGGAAGAATGTAAATTGGAGCTACTACAGATGTTTTACAAACTCAAGGGGAAGGTATATCAGAGAATGTAGACAACACAGTGGAATGCACAATTACTAGAGGGACAGAGAAACTGGGTCTTCATGATATCATCTGAGCCCTATTCCAGAAGCCAGTCCTAGGTCCAAGATTTTCAGTTACATGAGCACTAGACTGGTTCTTTTTGATTAAGCCATTTGGATTGGGTTTTATTATTTTTTATAGGAAGAATTACAACTGATAAAAAGATGTAGAGGGAATGTTATGGAAGCACAAAAAGGCGAGTGAAGAAAGGAGGTATTTGTGTGTAGGAACAGAAGAGAGGCTGAAGCAAGGAGATTGTTGGAGCCTATAAAGATGAGGTTGATAGGAACTGAGAGGAAAGAATTGCCTGACTAGGACTAGCCAGATGTTTAGCATCTGTGCAGGGGTGCTCTTGCTATAGTATATTTCACTGGTGGACATTAATTAGCCTAGGAATCAAAGCCATCCTAGGTGTTCAATTTTTTTTCTTGTGTACATAAAGGGAACAACTTGTACTGATGATAATCAAACCCTGGAATACTGACAGATGCTCATTCATTCATTCATTCATTGTTTCATTTATTTGCTCAGGAGAAGTTTATTAGCATCTACAAAACAACTTGTTAAGAATCAGAAGGTAGAAAAGACACCATCTTCTCCCTAGAGGCACTTCATTGAGACATGGCATCAGGCAGATATAATTATAGTGCTGGGTGGTCTGCAGACTACAGATAAGTCCATGAATTTGAGGTCAGAGGGAGCCACAGGGAGGTAACTACACAGACGGAATAGGTTAGTAAAAGTTGTGCAGCTAATGGATGCCTCAAACAACCCCGGGTTTTGGCGTTGGCAGTCTAGATGAGCTCTGTTCTCTCTTGGAGTCTTCATCCCGCATTGGAAAAGAGGAACCAGATGAATGCGTTTCTCTGTTTTCCTGTTTTGTTTCTCTTAATGTGAATGGACACTTGCTTATTAACTGTGGTACCCTCTGGTTATTGTAGGATGCTGTTCATTTAGGCAGTCAGACATGGATTTTGAAAGTCCTCTTGCCTTTTACAAACTGGTTGCATCGAGTACAGTTTTGTTCATTAATGTACCGACTGTCTTGTATACCTAGGCTGAACAGGTCCACCTCGTTTGCCTCTCAGAGCAGTGTGTCTAAGCAGCTGCAAAACATACTTGATGCAATGAAAAAGCAATTTTTGTCTTTAAAATAAACACCAACTTTTCTCTTCTATAAGCCTGTCCAGATGATCAAAAGCCAGATAAGGCCCTGAAACAAATTCCCTTTTACCATTTGCAATGTAAAAAACTTGATTCCCAGCAAACCCTCCCCTTTCATTAATGGAAGCATAGCTCTTATCTTGATGTATGTGTAGCTGGTGCTTCTTCAGTTCTGACAACAAGAAAAGTGAGCAAGAGAAAATAATGGAGCCCTGAAAAATTGCTGTCCTGATACCATTGAAATTTCTCCTTCTTTCAGGCCAAATCCACCCACGCATCAAGTTTGAGAAATGAAGAGCACGAGAAATATCTGTTGAGAGTCCGCAAAGTTTTTTTCTTTTAAATAGCTAATGAACATTGAATTTTTGGCCAGTTTTGAACATTCTTCTAGGTACAGTGACAATTAATAGAATGGAGAAGACAGTCTCTTTTGCCCTTCAAAAGTTTCTGAATTAAAATGGGCAAAAGGAAATAGAAGAAAAATAATTGAAGAACCAGACCTGCAGCAGTTTCAGGATCTCTGGACTCAGCTATAGGGACTGCAGCTTCCTGGGCCATATGCTGTTCCTAAAGTGTATGATAAGCAGAAAATATGTACCACTCTCTTGTTCCCCACATACTTTGAGGTGAGTAGAAAATAGAAATAAATTCTAGCCCTGAGGGAAATATTGCATATCCAAGCTGCCCAGGGTGGCAATCAAGTGGGTACCAAGTTCTGGCTGGTGCTCAGGGAGGAGCACAGTGTGGAACCCACCAGCACTGACAGTGGAACAGTGATCTGTAGCCAGCCCAGATCTCCAGGTGCTGCAATAAAGCTATAGGTAGTTGATTTGTTTCTCTTGCCATCTAGGATTATTATAAATCAGGGATTATGAAAAATGTTTGCTCAAGTCTTTTTGGCCAGATCTTCAGGCCAGACAACTTTGTCTTTAGTCCATCTGGAGTAGACTAGGGCCACAGAAAGATGCAGAGCTGAGAGTCTCCATCATGCTATGGTATCTAAGGCATCTGAGCTACTGCAGGCTTCAGGGCTTCCTATTGACTCACTGGCTGGGCTCCAGCATGGGTACCCTTCATCACCTCATGACAACCTTTAGCATGGTGCCCTCACCCGAAGTTTAGACATCATGGCCAAATATCATCTTCTCTCACCACTGGTTAGTGGAGACCAGCAATAATGAGGTGCTCTAATTTTTCCTGAAATTTCAAGCTGACTCCTCTAACAGAAAGTGACTTGAGCCACCTCATCTTGGTCTGCCTCTCTCCATTTCCCTGCGCAGTTCAATACTAACTTCCACAAACTTGTGGTCTGCCCAGTTTCCATTCCTTATCTGAATTCTTTATGCCAGACCTTGCCTCACTCACCAGCCTGGGAACCTGGCAGTACTCAGCCCCGACCGCACCAAAGTCCTCCCATCAAACCCTCAATGCCAAAGCCAGAGGGCAGCATGTGACCTGTGTCATGCTGCTGTCACTATTGCCATCATTTTCTGAGGGCAGGCATCTATGAAGGAAGTGGATAATCGCATGCCTAACTGAGAAACAAGAGCAGCAGCTACTACAAGGAATGGATCCCAACAACATCAAGATAACTTTTTATAACACTCCAATCCATGGGCTCACAGTGGACATTAGCAAACTCCACCATCCAAGAGCTCTTCCAGTGAATTTCCCAATCTAGGGAGCTCAGTGCTACTTCCCATCTGAAGCTTCCTCCACCAGAACACAGGGAAAGAATGGATGAAATGCAATTCCTGGAGGATGAGAGCAATAAGAACACCTTCGTCTCATAAGGTCAGTGGTATCAGGATGTCCCAAGAAAGATAAGGAGGAATTTCAGCAAAGAGACCAGAAAGAAGGCCCAAGGGAAGCTCCCTGACCTAACACCTTGGTCTTCTTGGTTCACCCAGCTTTCAACATGACCCTATTCCCCCCGCCCCCCAGAATTACCATTTTTTTTGGTCCCCAGCTTTGTTTTTCTGGAGAAGAGAAAGGAGGACTTGTCTCTTTCTTCTCCTGGGAACTGGATTTCTGGGTCTTTTTTCCATCCAGAAGTCTACCACCAAGTCCTTACAACTCAGATGGACACTGAGTCAAGATGATGGCCAAGGAGAAAGAGGACCAGGATGATTGTCTCTTAGCAAGTGGAAGCCACTGGTTAATTCTGACTTTCTACTTCATTGACCATCTCCCAGTGTCTCCCTGGTTTTCTTGTGACCTCCTCCCTTTCTCTCCCACCTCAGCTTCAGAGTGCGGTGTTGATGGTGTTGCTCAGGTCTTCTCTAAGTTCTGCTCAGAGCCTGCATTTTCCCTTGGGGAAGACTGTCCCACTCTGCCAAGGTGGCTGCCATACTTTGCCTCCTTGTTTGGGACAGCCAGGAAGAGAGGAGGGAGAGATCAGCCTTGGTCTCTGAGCTTCCTTCTCTTCCCTTGCTTATTAGATCCCTAAAACATGGGAAGGAAGGTATTGTCAGCTAAAAAGAGAATAAAACTTCCCTCAAGGCGGGGTGGGGTGGGATGGGGTGGGGTGGGGGGCCGGGTAGAGGAGAATCAGAAGATACCCCGTCATCACTCCTTTGTCAATTTCTCTCTCTTTTTTTTTTTCCTATGCTGGGGACCCTTTTTCTGCCTCTTGTTTTTTTGTTCTGCCACTCAGGTTTCTGTTTCCTGTGGAATTTGCTGCTTTTTGAAAAGGTGATGTTGTTCTATAAGCCAAAAACAAACAGAAAATGGAAAAAGAAAAGACACTGAGCTGAAGCATTCAAGACTCAACTCTTTTGCTTTTATTCAATGAACCTTCATTAAGCATCTAGCGTGTGGCCGGCATGGTGCACTGCCTGCAGCAGCCAATCTTGCTTCCTCTTTAGGTGAGAGCTGAGCCAGGTGGGAGCCAAGGAATGGTGGATCTCCCTCTGGAGGGCAGGGAGCAAGGATGTGTGGAGGTGCTCAGAGTGGCCAACCAGGACCGCAAGGATAGAACCTGTGTGTTGGGATCATTTTCAGTGATCTTGTAACTCTTCAAAGCCCCTCCGAGAGTATTGAAATTCCCAGTTTAAGGAAACCTACCTTCACCCAGTGAGATATAGCCACAAACACACACAATTATGTAATTTTTGCTGCTTATTCCAAAGCGGTAGTTTTCAACCAGGGGAGATTTGTCCTCCCTCTCCCTCCCTTCTCTCTTTTCAGGGACACTAGGCAGGAGGCACTTTTGATTGGCATAACTGTGGTGGCGGGGAGAAGAGAAGGGTGATTGTTACTGGTATCTAGTAGGTAGAGATCACAGATGCTGCTAAATATCCCTCAATACACAAACAGCCTCCCACGACCAAGAATTATCAGGCCCCAAATGTCAACAGTGCTGAGGTTGGAAACCTTGTTCTAATGGAAGAGACCTTGGAGCCTTCCCTGATCAAGCAATGATAGTAATAAGGAACATTTGTCAAGCTTTTACTATGTGTCAGATGTGGTTCTTAGGGTTTTACAAGCAATAGTTCATTGATTTGTCATAACGGGTTATGAGGTTGGTCTTATCATCCTCCCTACTTTTCAGATGAGGAGAATGAGCCCTGGAGAGATGAAGTGGTGTGCCGCAGGCCCCAAAGTTAGAAAGCAGATGGGTCAGGATCCAAATCTCAGCAGCCTGGGGTCAAGTGCATCTATACCTCTGCCCTGGACAACAAATCTCGCTGAAGTGCATTGTTCTTAGTCGGGCAGTATAGTTCCTTTTTTTTTTTTTTTTTTTGTCTAGGATGAACATAGAAACCTAGAAGGGAGAGTCGGGACAATCTCAACAATTTGTCTTTGTAATGAGAATAATCAAAGTTTCTTGTCTCCAAATCGCCGCACTGGAGTGGGTGGGGCCTGGGGAACATGAATGAAGAGCCGCACCTGACCAGACAGGACCCGCGTTAATGACAGGGCACACTGTGTCAGGCAAGCCACTGCCTCTTAAACCGCACACACCCTGCTCGCTGATCTCCCTGCAGTGGAAAGTAAGTCTGCAGCATCCGCCAGCCCCGGAACCCTTTCAAATAGCACGCTGGAAACTTCTTGGCAAAGCCTAACAATAGAAACCATAAGCAGATTGTAAATTACCATTATCATTAATCGGGATTGACATTTAACTGCCCCCTCCTAAGTACTGTTCAATCATTGCCCCTTTTCATTCCTTTCTCAGAGGTTCCCACAGGCCTCCTTAGAGTGAAGGGTACCTGAGCTGTGCCCCGGTGTGTGGTCCCGGCGGAACAATGGAAGCAAAGTAATCCCTGACAGAGCGGGCTGGGACCTGCGACATAAAACAGATATGGGGGCAAGGTGAGAGAGGGCCGTAGGGAGCAGCTCAGAAAAAGGAAGAGGACGGGCGAGCAGCCAGGCATTAAGGGGCCGGGTGGGGGCACAGAGAGCCAATAATCCGGGGTAGGGGAAATGCACGGAGGGGGAGCCCGGTTTGTGTTCATACATACGCGGAGTTGTCACTTGTCACTTTAATGGATTCCAAAGAAGGAGGCAGACCTGCTCTCCAACTAGCCTGGGAAACCAGTTGCATACTAGGGAAAGATATTTTAAAAAGCACTTCATTCAGGACACCTATCTGTAAGTTATTATTTTAGAGCATTCTTCTTTTTAATAACTATTAATTATGTATCAGATTTCATTCACTTTTGCACTGCACACGGGTTTTAGGAACTGCAAAAAATCTGGACCACATAACGTGTTCATTCGCCCATTCATTTATATGGCAAATATTTATTGACATCCCACTAAGTGCCCAGCACTGTTCGGGACACTGGCAATACAGCCATGAACAAAATAAATGTGGCCCTGCCCTCATGGAGATTGCATCCTAGAGGGGGAGACAGACAATAAGACAATAATAATAATAAATAAGTAAATGACTTCTGTGCACCAAAGGGCACAATCAACAGAATGAAAAGGAAACCTATGGGATAGGAGAAAATATTTGCAAATCCTGTATCTGAAAAGGCGTTAATATCCAGAATATATTAATAAAAGGAACTCCTATAACTCAACAACAACAAGAAACCTGATTTAAAAATGGGCAAAGGACTTGAATGGACATTTCCCCAAAGAGGATAAACAACTGGCCAAAAAGCACATAAAAAGATGCTCAACAGCACTAATCACTAGGGAAATGCAAAGAAAAACTACCACCTAAAAACAAGCAAAGAAACAAACAAAAAAAAACACCCAGAAAATAACGAGTGTAGGACAGAATATAGTGAAATTGGATCCCTTGTGCATCGTGGGTGGGAATGTAAAATGGTGCAGCTGATACAGAAAACAGTATGGCATTTCCTCAAAAAAGTAAAAATAAAATTACCATATGATGTAGCAGTTCCATTTCTAGGTATACACCCAAAACAATAGAAAGCAAGATCTTAAAGAGATGTTTGTACACCCATGTTCATGGCAGCATTATTCACAATAGCCAAAATGTGAAAGCAACCCAAGTGTTCATGGACAGATGAATGGATTAAAAAAATGTGGTACGTATAATAGTACAATGGAATATTATTTAGCCTTAAGAAGGAAGGGAATTCTGAGACATGCTACGACATGGAAACCTGGAGGGCAATAAGCTAAGTTAAAGAAGACAGTCACAAAAAGACAATTCCACTTTTATTAGATATCTAGAGTAGTCAAATTCATAGAGACACAATGTCCCAGGGGCTGGGGGAAGAGGGAAAGAGGGAGTTGTTATTTAACGGGTACAGTTTCAGTTCTGCAAGATGAAAAGGGTTTCACAACAATGTGAATGTACTTAACACCAGTGAACGGTGCAGTTAAAAATGGTTATTACGGTAAATTTTATGTTATATGTAATTTACCCCAATTAAAAATTAAAAAAAACAAGTAAATAAAAATGGTTTGTTAGAAGGTGATGAATGCCCTGGTGACAAAGTGAAGCCGAGTGATGGGGAGGGGTTGTGTAGGGTGGATTTGGTGTTGCACCTTACAGTGAGGCCTTTAGGGTAAGTCACATGGAGAGAGTGACATTGGAGTGAAGACTTGAAATTGGTGAGGAGGTGTACCGTATGGATATGGAGGAAAAGCATTCCAGGCAGAGTGCGCAGCTAGGGCAAAGGCCTTAAGGTGACCTGGTACGTTTGGGGGACAGGAGGCCAGGTAGGATCCACCCAGGTGAGACAGGGGTAGAGAAGTAGCAGATCGTGTTGGGCCGTGGAAGCTCTCATAAGGATCTGGTTTATGTCTTGAGTGAGGGCAAAGCCACCAGAGGGCTGAACAGAGAAGAGCAGTGTTTTAACTGACTGATGTTTGAGTGTGATCACTTCATGCGCTGTGCTGAGAGAAGAAGCTGGGAGACCCAGAGAGGCTGTTGCATCCATCCAGATGAAACAATTATGGTAGCTTGGACCCAGGTGGAAGCAGTGCAAGTGTGGAGAAGTGGCAAGATTCTGGATAAAATTTGAAGAGAAAGTCAATTGAATTTCCTGATGAATTGGAAGTGACATGTGAAAGAAAAAACAAATCAAGAATGACCCCAAGACTTTTGTCCTCAGCAATCGGAAGAATGGAATTACGAAACGGGCAGAGCAGCAGGTAGAGCAGGTTTCAGGGGCAAGAGCAGGTGCTTGATTTTGACATGTTAAGTCAGAGATGTTAACTACATATTCAATGGGGACTTTGCTGGATAGATGGGGTCTAGAATTCACTGAGGAGGACCCAGCTGGAGAAGTCAATGGGGGAGTTATTAGTGTACAAAGCATATAGATTAAAAGCTATGGATCTGTAGAAGTGAGTCTGGATAGAGGAGAAAGGGGGCCCCAAAGTGCACCCAGAATGACTTTATGTTTAGTCCAGAGAAAAGGAGGATCCAGAACAGCAGACTGAGAAACAGAGGTGGCAGTTACCATTCAGAGCCCACCGTGACTGCGGTACAGGGACCCTCCACGGTGGAGCAGGAGGGTCTGCATTTTGAATATAAGAAAGAAATTGAGTCCTAGAAGGAAGAAGTGACTTACGCAAGTCACACAGGTAGTCAATGGCAAACGGAAAGCCAGCACTCCTCGTAGGAGCTTGCCTATTCAGGAATCAGAAGCAGAGTACATAATTTTAATGGGGGGTGGGGACCAAATCTTCAGTAAAGTAGAAAAGTTCTTTCTTTGAAGCTCATCTAGACCAGCATGTAATTAGACAGTACATTACAAACCCTATAAAACTGACAATGTGGTAAGCAAAGCCAAGGGAAAGAAAAGTTAACTGTGGATCCTGGTGACTTCATGGGATTGAGCAGTTAATAAGCTAGCAGTACTAGCATAGTTACAATTTTAACTTTCAAATCTGCTTCTTCATGGTCATTCTCTGTTCAGCCCTCTTAAAACCTTCTCATTTTCTCAAAACTCTTTTTTAAATGACCAGACCCCATCAGAATGCCTGGAAGTGTTTTGAACGCTTATGTTGAAAAAATTCTCAAAATCTACCAGGCAGAATAAACAGTGTGTTGCAACCAGGTATTACCTGTAAAATGAAGCCCTAAGAGACAAAAATTGTGTGTTTTGAGACACGAGTTTTTTTTTTTACATTGTCATTTCAATGTCATTCTTAATGCACTTCATGTTTTACCTTGACCTAGTCTATCTTCAAAATCATTTTAAAAATCCTCATTGTGAATGTTTTCTATAACATCCCAATGGCATTTTTTCCACGGTTCACATACCTTTCTTTGCTTCTGTCTTTCCCTAAAGAGTCTCCATATCTCACCTCTTTATAGTCTTAGACTTTCAAACAAACTTGGAAGAGGAAAGAGATGAAAAAGCAAAATCACCAGAAGACCACTAGCTAGAAACAACAGCCACTACTAACATTTTAGCATGTTTACTTCTAGTGGATTTACCCCTATGTTCAATTCCTTTTTACTTATTAATGATTTCATGAGTATACTATCTCAGGTTATTAATACTTTCCAAACACCTCGATTATTCTGGCTCATTGCTTCTGGAGAAATACGTGGCTGAGCAGAGAACAGAGACAGCAAGGCTCATTCCCTGGCTTTGGAGTTTGAAAAGCCTTTGTGTTTAGGCATGTAAAGATTGTAGACTAGAGTTGTGAGGACAGGATTTGAGGAGTGCAGGACCTTCCCCTTACTTCCACCTCCCCAACACACACAGACAATTCTTCTGGGTTGGAGAGAAGAAAGACGCGTCACAGGGGCAGTTTAGAGGGTTCCAAAGAGAGGGTCATAGGCTCTTTTCTCCAGGTTAATCACCAGGAAAATGGCAACAACCCAGGACGGATTGTTGGATTTAAGAGTAAAGGAGGCCTGAAGAGGTAGCTTGTACATGTAACCCCAGCGCTCTGGAAGGCCAAGGCAGAAGGATTGCTTAAGATCAGGAGTTCAAGACCAGCCTGAGCAAAAGTGAGACCCTTACCTCTACAAAAAATAGAAAAATTACACAGGCATGGTGGCACATGCCTGTAGTCCCAGCTACTTGGGAGGCTGAGGCAGGAGGATTGCTTGAGCCTAGGAGTTTGAGGTTCCAGTGAGCTATGATGACACCACTGCACTCTAGCCTGGGCAACAGAACAAGACCCTGTCTCCAAAAACAAACAAACAGACAACCCCCCCCCCACCCCCCGCCAATAAACAAACAAAAAAAGAGCAAAGGAGTCTGTTCCCATTTTCCAGGTAGGAATAGGGGAAGTGGTCAAATCTTACAGAGAAAAAGGCTGTGGGTGTCTCCAGACAACAGAGCCTAAACCAGTCTCACAGAGTGTCTTACACTCCACTGTGGTTTGGGAGCACCAGGACGATCCAAGATCAGAAGTTGATCGTGGCTGGAAATGAGGGCCATGGACAGACTGGGGGATAGACTTTCTGCAGATGCCCAAGTACCCTGTTGATACTGAGGAGCAGCTAGGGGAAAGGGAAAAACCCTGGATTCTGAAGTTAAGTTTCTAGCATGCTGAGGAACCTATCTCGAAAGGGAAATTAAATTGTTACAGAAAAATATTTTTCTTATCCTTGGGTTTGTGGACTAAAATCTGTACCTACTGATCATTCTATAGATATATCTTATATCCTAATTTTTTTCATTATTCTCAAGATTTCTTTCTGAACATTATTTCTCATACTGGCTTGATATTGAATTGAGTGGATGCTATAATTTTCCTGACCAATCCCATGTTGTTAAACATTTTGGTTATTTTCAATTTTTTTTGCTGTTATAATTAATGCTGTATATCATTAAGTACAAGCATCTATTAAAATAAACTCCAGAAGTGGAGTTATTGGTCAAATTAGGTCAAAATTTTAATTCCCATGATACATTGTTACTAAATTGCTTCCTAAAGGTTTTGTAGAAATGCATACATTCATGAATCATCTAGAAAAGTTCATTGTTAGAATTAAACATATCGGTATCAAATGACTCCTTTATAGTTGTAGAGATTTCATTGGTTTATAAATAATATTTATTATTTTTTCTTTGATTAAAAGAGCAGGATATATTCATTTTAGAAAATTTGAAAAACACAGAAAGTACAAAAAAGAAACTAAAAATCACCTATAACCCCATTACCTGAAGATAGCCACTGTTCACATGCTAGTGTAGTTCTCCCAGTGTTCCTTCCTATGAGTACGCATGTCTACTCATACACACAATCACACACACCTATATTTTACTTCTTACAAAATTGGAATCGTATTGTGTATATCATTATGCAAATTTTTGATTTAATAATCACAAAATTTTCTGATATCATAAAATATTCTTCTAAAATATTCATTTGCACAATTTTTTTTTTTTTGAGATAGGCTCTTACTCTGTTGCCTGGGCTAGAGTGCAGTAGCATCATCATAACTCACAGCAACCTCAAGTGCCTGGGCTCAAGCCATCCTCTTGCCTCAGCCTCCTGAGTAGCTGGGACTACAGGCATGCACCACCACGCCTGGCTGATTTTTCTGTTTTTTGTAGAGATGAGATCTCACTGTGTTGCTCAGGCTATACACAACTATTAATGTATAATATAAGACCTGCCTTAGGCACAAAACATTCAATAATAACAGCTTGCTGGTGACATAATAGGACGCGGATGTTAAAGCCAGCAGTTGGAGGGTGGGTGTGGGCATTAAAACATGATTTTAAATGATGCCATGTAATTTCATTAGGATGATCTGTCATATACCACAATTTGTTTTTGATCAACATCCTAACTATTGGAGATTAGATTATTTCCTATTTTTCACCATCATAATTCCATGAGGATCATCCCTGTACACATCTTTGGGCACATCTCTATCTTCAAGTATTTTCTTGAGGTAAATAGTTAAATGTCAAGATGCTGAATAAAAAATTATGCATGTTTTAAGGCTTCCTGTTAAGATGTTACCAAATTGCCCTCTAGGAAGCTTGACCATTTTCAGCTCTCATTAGCAGTGAATGTATGAGAATATCTGTTTCCTTGCACTTATGCAAGCACTGGGCATTATAATATTTAAACATCTCTGCCATTCCATCAGTAAAAAATGAGATCTGGTGGTTTAAAAAATTTTGGTTAGTAGTGAAATTGACCAGTCCCCCATATGTGCTAATTATTATATCTCACTGTTTGTAAATTTTCTTTTTAAGGTCTTTTTCTTTAGGAGGATTCTATTACATTGAGAGCAAGAATGCTGTGTATTATTGAGTAAATATTTGTTGATGTTTTTGAGACACACCCGAATGCCAATTGCGTTAGTTTGGCTACTTCCATTCTGAGGTTCTCTTGGGGGATCTATTAAAGTAATAATGGTGTTCTTCAATTTTATTTTTTTTACTGTTTCAAAAAGCTTAGTAAAAATTTGTACAAATATACAATAATAAGACTTACTAAATGTCTAGGTCTTTTTTTGCATTGGCTTAGAATTTTGTATCATTTTTACATTGTAGTGATTGAAGTCTTAGACTAGTGGTTTGAAATGATAGATTGGTGAAAAAAAGTGTTTCAAAATACTACTTTGGTTTGTGGTTGGCAGGGGATAATACAAATTCTTGATATTAAAAAGGGTGACAACCATTAGATTTGGTTGGCAGGGAATAATACAAATTCTTGATATTAAAAAGGGTGACAACCATTAGATTAGGTTATGATGTATCTAAGTGCTAACTTCAGGCATTTCCTTTCTTTCCCTTTCATCATCATTATTCTCATTTATAGAATTTTGATTGGATGAATTAAACAATCCATTTTGTTGTGGTGGTTTATGTACTTTTATTCTTTTATGAAAGTGATTTGTTCAAAACTAGCAGGTTTTTAGGGGAAAAAAAATGATTTGTGTTCATTGAAAAATAATCAACATCGCAGAGAGCCCAGAGAAGAAATGTTGGGGGTGGGAGTGGGGTTATTAACAGAGACTGGACAAATTAAGGTCAAGCATATTTCCTAGGTGACGATGAGAGCTGAAGTTTCAGCCCCTAAAATTTAGATCAAATATGACACCACTTGTGTTTTATGAATAAATGCTTATCTCTACTTCTCTTGGACTGGGTTTGGTAATGTGCCATAGAGATGCACAGACGCAAACAGGCAAGCACACCTATTTCACGTAGATGTTAGTATGTGATTCTGGCTCAAAATGTATGGTTAATTGCAGTGTACAGTAAGTCCTCCTTGAGCAAAACAATGTACTGTATAGCACAGGAACTTAACTCATGTTTATACCAAGTAGCCTATGGTAAAACTGGTTTTGTTATACAGTACCTTGTTTCACTTCAAGTTGCAGTTTCCAAGAAGCTGTTGACAACATCAAATGAGGACTTACTGTAGTTTAGTGGAAAGAGCATTGAAGGGGTGTTTGAATTTGATTTCATTATTTAGCAGTCATGAGATTTTGTGTGAACCAAATGAATATCACCACCCTTAGCTAACCTTTACCTCAGAGGTTCATCGTGAGTGTGAATAGGAAATGAATTGGAAAATGTCGTAAGTCTGATACCTTTGATCCATATATTATGTTCTCCACTAAACATTACTATTTAAAGTCACATAGAACCCAGTGAATTAGCTGAGATTTGGAGCCTAAAGCAGCATTTCTGGTTTGGCACCACAGAACTCCTTTCTCCCTATCTAGCAATTGTTAACAAAGTGCTGGTGAGTTGTAGGTCTACTAGTATAGGGTGACACCAAATACCAATCTTTTTTTAATTTTTTTTTTTTGAAGAACTGGACCAGAATACTTTTTTTATCTTATCAGGTTATCTTTGCTTAGTGATGAGTTGACTGGCCATGGTTTTCTTCAATTGGCCCTACCTTCAGGCAATTGCTAAATACTCAATTCTTGGGAGTAATTGTTTTTTCCTCTTGCTTTTATATGGGGGTGGCCTGTTTAAAAAGCTGTCCCATTAAGTGAAGCAGCTTCTAACTAGGCTGCCTTACAGTCAGAAAAGCAATTATGACAAAAGCTGGCCAGGATTTGCCTGCAGTGTGTGGGCGCTTTCAGCTGGGAGGCTGTACCATGTAATATGTGCTGTCTGACCCAACTTGACACAACTTGCATGGTGCATTTACTCTCCTCATTCAAAGAGATTCTCTCTTTTAAGGCATTGGCTACCGAAAAATATGCGAGTGACCCGAGGGGAGAGACCCAGGGCCCCATCCTTATTCAGACATATCTCAGGTAACAGGAGGGGTTTAACCCATCGTGTTTATTGCTGGTGTTTTAGCAGTAAGATGTTGATTTTACAGGTATGTTATTATTGGGGTTTATTATTAAACTACCTATAAAACATTTGATTCATGTGGATATTTAACAGCAAGATTGAATTGTTATTTAGTAATATTTTTGAAATTATTTAGAAATATTTAGAAAATGGTATCATCTCACCACTCGATTTTTCTGCAGATGAGTCAAAAAGAGTCTCTTTAGCCAATTCCATCAGTACCCTTGAGAATATCAATTTAGCCATGCTTTACTTTCGTTTCTTGGATGTAAAAACAAATGTCTGGGCCTTGAGAATTTCGCAAAACCTTTAGAGAAAAGGGGTCTTAGAGGAAGAAGGGGGAAGGGCAGGGGAGGAAAAAATGGATAAAAGTCATTTTGCTCTCTGAGGTGTGGGATATATTTCCTTAAAAAAATTTCTTCTTCTCTCCTTGGTTGTTGAAATATGTTGGGCCGATGAGGGAATTGTGTTTTCCTTACCTGCTCAGGGGAATGTCATTGCGGGTGTAACCCTGCCCGGGCTGTTGGACCCACACAGCCTCCCCAATTCATGAGCCAGTTCCTTAAATCTCTCTCTCTAATTCCTTAAATCTCTCCCCGTCGACACATTCACATGCCGTTGGTTCTGTCTCTCTGGAGAACCTGACCCATCCAGGACCTGTCCCACTGAGGACAGAATCTCTTTCGAACTGTCAGTGATCATTGCACTTTTCCTCTACGGTCCCCTGCAGCTTGCTGTGTCCTTCCACCCAAGTGCCACTGAACATCTCAAAGGCGTTTAATTTCTCTCTCTTCTTATTTTTTAAAATTACGTTATTCCCCTACTTCGTCTATCCTCACCAGGTTGTTTCCTAAGAGTGACAGGTGGGGAGCTTCCGGTCCACGGTCGCCTCACTGCGGGTGCTCCAACCTTCTTCTTCCTTGAAGAGGCTTCTTCCCCACATGGCATTTGAGGTGCGTTGTGCTTGTAACAATATCCCCCAAAATGTTGCCTTCCGTTTCCTTCTCTGCACTCAGGCCTCGGCTTACACGTCTGCCTCTGGTAGGCCTTCTGACACCCGCTGCAGAGCTGCGCTCCAGCCTCCGCCCAGCACACCCCTCGTTTCATTCTCTTCATTGCTGATGTCACTTCTTCTTTCTTTACTTCCGTAATGCTTGCTTTCCCCCACCAGAGTGTCAACTCTGTGAAGGTCTGTCTGTCCTTTTCTGTCCATGTGTCCTGCTCCCTGTGGTATTCCCAGGCCTAGAACACTCTCTAGCCCAGAACTGGAGCTGAAGGAACTCCAAGTTGAGTGAATGAATGAATGAACGAAGGAACAGAGTTTATCTGAAGTCCTCAGCTGGGGCGGCAAGGGTGTGCAGGTGTGTGATATCCTACTGGTGAGAAGAGAATAAATTGCTCATTTTTGAAGGTGCATTAACTCTTTCAGGCCCCAAGGGCATCATTTAGTTCACTGGAATAGTAATTTACTAAACAGTACCTGAGGGGCCTGAAAAAGTTAATGCACCTCCAAAAGTTTCTAATTTACACCAGGGAGCAGTTTATTTACCCAGCAGGGTTTGACCTAATAGGTCTTAACTCCATTTAAGAGAGTCGTAAGGACTTTATCACTTTTCCACCTTCACATTTCCTACTTTTAGCATTTATCTGTTTGTGGAATACTGTTGCCAGTTGCTGGAGTGCAAGTACACACACCGTATTCATACCAACCCCAAGATCTAAGCGAGACATTGCTGTCTTATGGCACTAGTACACATCTTTCATGTATATTTTAATTGTATAATTAAAAAACCCCAAACCTGTATATTGCGATCCATTCAAATAATGTTATTTCATTGGCTTCTTGGTGTATATTTAAATAATTGCTTAACTAGTTCACATTTTGTTTTTTATCCAAAAATTAGGTCACAGATGTTAGAGAATGTAAAAAATTCTATGCATTTGGGTTACCAAGCCTTATCTATACTATGCAGTCTGTTATTTTATTTCTTTTTGTTGTTTCAAATAGCAAAAGCTGCTTCCACTCCTAATCTTGAACACATTTGTCCTGAAGTTTTCCAGATTTAGCCTAATCTTTCCTCTTTTACTAATTACTGTCAATTCTGTACCATTGTAGCATGTCAAAAAAATTTCCTTCCCTCCTGAGTTTATTTTATTTTTTTCTTGAAAAATTTTCTTACAGATTCAAGCTGTGGAACTATCTTTTCTTTAATTCTTGTCATGATGATGTTATAGGACTTGGTAAAATATGTCTCTCAAATTTGATTTTTACCAGCAATAGGTAGCAGAGTTTTTGATAAAACAGATTGTGGGTAGTTTTCCAGATAAGGTAGAAACCCATCAATTAAGAGTTCCCTAATTTAGACTTTGTGATAGTTCATCCTGAAGTGGGTTTAAATATGTCATTGGTGTAGAATGAGGGGTTTGCTAAGCAAATAATAATGTAAATCGGATTGCAGAGAACAAACTGTTTGTGAGAACATAGCATAGTATGGTAAAATCTTGATAGGGTCATTTAATTTTCTTGTATCACAAAGGCTTTTTTTTTTTTATGGTTAAACACCATAAAAATATATTCTCTTTTTCTGTTTCAGCTAATGCAGTAATTGAATTCAATTTATGAATATTTTAATTCCTCAGGGATGTTATTTTGGACAATAGTGATCACTCGGCATAGTTCAGTAGATGTTAATAATCAGGATATCAGGTCTATGGAAATTTTAAATGATATTTTTTTGATGCAGACGTATGTTCTTGTAGTTGATTCATTCTTCTGAAGGTAGATTTCAGCAAAAATATCAACAGGATCCAGAGAAATGGAAGTTTTGATCATGGTTCTTTAAGTTTACAGAGATTCTCTAATTTCAAACAGATTTATTTATTAAAGCAAGCAGTCTGCGTATTTGAAATAAGCAGATACATTTTATTTAAAAATTCTATCATTCAGACTTTTTGCCAATTCAGAATTTATTCTTCCTATTAAAGTGCTTACCTGAATTATTACTGTACTAGAAAAGCATTTTTAATAAGTGGATTTCAAAAGTGGGCTTTTCTGCAGCACTTCTTTTATGTCTTGTAAAAAAATTATGAAAACTGGACTGTGAAATGGAAATACAGACTGTGTTAGGAGAAGGGTCTGGGCAGTGCTGTCGCTATGGTGACCTTTGCTGGTGTCGTCCTACAGAGATTCTCCTGCCTCTGTGTTATCTACAGGTGGTAACGATATTTGAAAGATCAAGGGTCTTACTTTACTAACTTGACCCTGGCATTCTGAAGAGCTACCCCTTAAATTCCTGGCTCCTTAATGGGTCATCCTTGGCTGTCAGGTTGTAGCAGTAGCTGCTGCCCTGATTGTTTTCTGATTCTTTTTTGTATCCTCAAATTTGAAGCCTCTACCTAACATCATGTTTTTTTTGTTTTTTTTTTCTGAGCCGTACAATCTATGACTGAACTTTCATTTGACAGCTGGAGATGAAAAACTGTATCCTTGAAATGGTCTTGTCTACAAATATAGAGAAGTCTGAGCTGGTTCATCACTGAGTCTCAATCTGAGTTGCTTTTAAGAGTATGATTTGGGTCTTGTCATTGTTTTTTTTTTTTTTTTTTTAACATTTATTTTGGCTCCCAAGGGATGAAAGATATCCAGAGGGTATAGACGTTACACAAGAGAGTCATGTCAGAAGATGGGAAGAGATTGTTAGGGGGAAATATCAAACTGTGTTTTTTTTTTGTTTGTTTGTTTTTAATTTAGTCAAAACAACTTGTTTGGGGCTACCTTGTGCATCTTAAAATATTTGGATGACACTTAATTTTGCATAACCCCCATAGATCTCCCTAACTGACTCCTTAGTTAGATAAAGTTTTCAATCCTGGTGAAAACTAATGCTGATTTAAGCATGATCAGATTGAAAATTATTCCCTGTGGTCTACATGAACGCAGATAAAATTCACATGAAAAACCCTAAATGTTATAGGACACATCCAAAATCCTAAGTATTTTAGGAGTTGTAAGTTATTATTCTGCTTTAATTTGTTATTGGATACTTTATGCTTTCAAGGAATTTGTTATATATTTATTGGTAATTTTTTACAAGATTTCATTACATTAAAGAAATATGTAAATAAGTGTGAGAAAGCTGTAATTAGCTTCATGTAACAAATAGTAATCGTTATTTTAATCTCATATTTCAATTAGCCTTAATCTTTTGTTTGCATAGCCTTGAAAGGCTGTAAAAATCAGTCATTATAGTTTAATTACTAACCATTATCCCAGGTGGCTAACTCCACTTCCTTCTAAACAAGTTCCTTCTTTCATTTAGTTTTTAAACACCGCTATTGGCATTCTCAAACAATAGTAGTATGCTTTATATACCACGTGTTATGAGTTACAAGGCAGAATATTTTAACTTTTGTTGGTTCCCCCTGGTACCAGAGAACTGCTGCTGCTGCTTTTTCTTTTTTTCTTTCTTTTTGAACTGGCCTGTTTGCTGTTCCACTTCGGCATAGAATCACACTTGAGTTTTACATAATGACAGAAGTTGAATGTTTCCTGCTCTAGTGTTTATTTAGTAAAACATTTTACATTCCTGGATAGATACCAGTCTGTCATTAATGGATTCTTGGCTTTGGGCCAATAGCTAATAGTTTTATTGGTCCTCATAACATAGCTATGTGATTTTTGTAACCACAAGGGGCTCTTTTTTGTGTTTTTCTTTCTTCTTTTTCTTTCTTTCTTTCTTTTTTTTTTTTTTTTTACATAACCTAACAACCCAGAGGTGCACCAAATTTAAGAACAGATTATTTCTCTTTAAACCGTTATCTACTCCAGTTCATTCATTCTTTTTACTCTTAGGAAATCCTTATATATCTTGGAGTATTTTGAACAAGGCTTGGGACTCAGTTGCTTGTTTCCCATTGCCCAGCTTTCTGGTCGCTCTAAAGAGGCCTGGAAAAGCTCGTTTTCTCTGCCAGGTGGTGTCTATTTGACTATCTCAATAGGGAAAGGGCAGGGAGGGTTATTTATAGTAAGGGAGTTTGTTAAGCTTTATTTGATCACTTTAAGCATTGAGTAAGGGGGGGCAACTTTGGAAATCTTGGAGTCAGGTACCCTAAAAGAGGAATAAAGGTCTTTACACTTGGGTGAGTGTGAATGAAGCCTGCACATTTTACATGTTTTTTCTTAGATATATAGATATTAGTCTTGAATTCAAAGCCTGCCATTTTTGTCCTGGCCTCACATGAGTCTATGCTGTAGTATAGATCTTTCTCTCCCTCTCCCCACCCCACGTATTTTAAAACAGAAGTTAAATTACGTTGTGTTTCTAAATTCTCCCCCAAAACTCAATCTTCTCCCTAGTACATAAGTTACCATGCAATCTTAGTCACAAAACTGTCTTAAAACAAACTATAGAAATGCGATTGTCATAGCGACAGGCTGAGTTCCGGGATGGCAGATTCTGTTTTTCCCTTTGCCTTAACATCTACTAAACAATAACAACAACATCAACAACAAAATACGGAGACGATGCATGCTGCCTCTGGAACGTTGAGAAGATAGAAAGAAAAGAACACGACAATCATTCCCAATTCCCACTCCATCCCCTCCCCCATCCCATGGCAGCGATGCACATTTTTAGCCTCTGACCTTCAGGTAGTTTTTTCTCTACTTTCACACATAGCAGAGACCATTCTGTACATATGATTTTGTATTCTGATATTTTATTTGTTACATAATGCTCACTTCCACATGCCATTTAAACTCTCTGTCAACATCATTTTAAAGGATGCATAACATCTCGTCATAGGAATTATGCTATAATTTACTCAATTGCCTCCCAATGTCAAGCATCTTGTTTTTCCTTTCTCTTCCTTTGCAGTTATGAAGAATGTTGTAGTTAACATGGTTGTGCATAAATCCTTGTTTGATTCTTAGAATTCATGGAGATTTTGTCCCATTTTAAACACAACCCCATAGGACATTAGGGGAGTCCAGTTCTATTGATGGACATTCACTTCCAGTGGCTAATTCTAGGGAAAATACTTTTCCCAGGGAATAGAAAATAAGAGTGCTCTGTTTTTGGTGTCAGAGTCTTACCTTCGAATAGAGGTAAGATTCTGAAATTGTGGTAGATGAGGGGAGAGTCCTAATTATTTTTTAGAGGGAGGTTAACTCTCTTGCTCAGCTGGCGAAGTTATGGTATGACATATGTACAAATGCATTTCGGTGGCATGGCACAGCTGGAGAGGAATGAGCGCTTTGGTGCTACAGGTCAAGTTTACTTAACATCGTGATGTTTTAAAACAGGACGATGCTAGTTCAATTAAATGTTCCAGAACAGCAGTGTGCTTTGCAAGGCAATTCTTGGACAAACAAAACGAAATAAATGTTTTCTGTTTTTGAAAACAATGCCTACAAATAAATCAGACTCTATATAAAATAAACCAGCCACAAAATAAAATATATTAGAAAAACCAAGAGAGAGGGCTCTACCCAAGGGCACCACTGATCACTCGTTATTCCATTAGTCAGCTGTAATTGCCCACTGCGAAATTAACGTATTTTATTGTCGTGGTAAAAATTATGTATGGATTTATTGAACTCATGAAAAAAATAATAGCTAAAAATAAAAGTCAATGTTCTTTTATGTGATAAGCCAGTATTTTGATTTACTTAGTTGATGCCTTTAAAGACTAGCATGTTTCTGCTACAGAGTCCAACCTCACTCTTCCTGTTAATATCACAGCCAGGTGTATTTGGAAGCTGAATGGAGGAATAGAAATAAATTATTGCTCTTGCTGTTTCTGATTATGAAATTAAGCCCATCAGTGATCGGATTTTAGGAGAAACATTTACTTCACTCTGCATGCAATAGAGTTTCTTTTATACAAGTTCTGTTCAGGCCACCAACTCTGGTTATAAATTTTGTTAACCAGCTTGGTTGGTGGTTGAATAAAACCCCACTCAGTGGGCCAGCAACAAGAGAACTACTTATCTCTTGTGTTAATTTTGCGTGAAAATCCGGAGTGATCAAATGAACTTAGCAGCCCAGCGAGTCAGTTAGATGTTGTTCAGAGCAGTCTCTGGGTCTCTTGAAGGTCCCACATCGGCACTCTAAGTCTGGCTAGAAGAAAAGAGGGTGATGAGTTTAACCAGGGCCAAAACTTTCATTTGGCATTTGCCCAAGAAATAACTAGTAGAGAGGCATAGTTCCAAAATCAGAGGATCTAGTTTGATTTTTTCCATGACACCAGCAATCTCTGATTTACCCTAACAACTACCTAAAGCAACTTCTAGGCCTAACTACAAAGTCAAGAGAAGAGAAAAGCCTGGGCTCTTACAAGGTAAGAGCCCATCCTCATCTCCATATCTTCCTTGGTGCTTAGCGCTACGTTTTGTATATGGTAGTTCCTCACTGAATGTTTGTTCAATAAATGCTCAAATAAATTAGGAGTAGGTATTAAAGCTGAAATATATTAAAAGAGCAAAGTCTCACGCCAAGTCTAGGAGTATGTATTTTTGCCCTGTAGTAAGTGAGGCCATGAGATGCTGAGATAAAGGAGTCAGTCCTAAGGTCTCCCTGGGTGTTGCAGTTCTGGATCTGCCAAGCAGCAGTCTCAGTGGGTGACTTGATTTGAAATAGGCTCTGAGGAGGGGACTGAGCAGAAGGTGGCCACCTGGCTTGCAGTGAATTCTCACCAAGCCGGGCCTACTATAAACAGGATTGTTTTAAAATAGCAGGATGATAACGTGAGGGATTCCACAAATGATCATTTCTCTCTTGAGCTCTCTCTTCTTAAATGGGTTATGAAGTAATGCTCTTGTCTATGCACTTTCCTTTCATTTTGAACTCCCCATCTCGGCCTGAGCAAGAATTTTGCAAGCTTTGAAATATGTCAACATAAAATAAGCTTTGAGACAGCTTGAAAAATGTAAGATTCATAATGGACTCCACTAAAAATACGGTTTGTTAAAAAAACAAACCAGGCTCGATCTTCCTCACTTGGAAAAACAATCAGATGGAACTTGAGCTATCACCACCCTTTTATAGATTCCTGCCCCATGAGAAGCCAAGCATTTCCCAATTAAAGCAGGCATATTTGTGATGTTCTTTTCAACCACTTGCCTAGTGACCTCCATGACCTCTTCAAGTTCTACTTGACGTTCTTCAAGGCTCATGCAGAGGCTACCTAGGCCATGAAGCCTTCCAGACTTCTCGTGTGACAGTCTAACCATCTAATTTTGCTCTCAACTGTGTATTGGCTCGTGGTATCCTCTGATTGATTCATCAATGTTTTTCTCCACCTTCCCGGTAGACAAGGTCCTTGGTGGTAGGAATGATGTCTTTTACTTAATGTCTTAGCACAACAGTTTATTTTTTACTCATGCAGATGCGATGCTGTTTGCAGGGGAAGGCTGGGTGTGTTGGAGAGTTTTCTTTAGTATTTAGGCTTCCTCCATCTTGTGACAACATCTGCTCGACAAGGACCTTCCAAGGCACTGCAGCAAGGGAGAGAGAGTGTGGAGGTAGCTGCCAGCTCTTGAATGAAAACCTCAGCCTGGAAGTGACATACATGATTTCTCATTTCCACTGCAAGGTGGCTGAGAAGTATAGCTGTCACACAGGCTCAGGAAAGAGAGGAAATTGTGTGTGGGTGACTCTGAAGAGTGTCTACTGCATGGCTAAACTGACTCAAACTACTTTCCCTGGCTCTAGTCTTGCTCATTTCAATCCATCCTCCACACTTGGGAAAAAAAAAGGCAAATCAGATCATTATACTTTCTGAGTCATCCGTTACCTATAGGACAAAGTTTCAACTGTTTACAAAGGCATGGAGGCCCTCCAGACTCTGCCCTTGGCCTCCCAGCCTCTCAGCTTCCCTTTGTTGCCTTTAAAGGCTCCACTTTTTCAAGCCTGGATGACTTTGTATGTGTGATTCCTTGAGCCAGGAACGTTCTTCATCTCTGGTCACCTGACTCATTCCTGCTCAACCTTCCTTTTAGAAGTCTCTTCCTCTTGGAAGCCCTCTCCCAGAAGAATTAGGCCCTCTTCTCTAAGCTCCCATGGAGGCTTCTTTCACAACCATTCTCACACAACTGACATTGTTCGTATGTCGCTCTCCCCCATTTAACCTGACCCCACATCCTTTCTCTTCATCTCTGACTCATCAGGTTCTGGCACTGCCTAGCACTGCATGAGCTCCCAGTATATATTTGCTGGGAGACTACATTTAAGTTGCATGTACACACGATTCTACCCAAATCAAAAATTAATGGGATGAATTTGGTCTGTTTTCAAACTCGTAAGGATTTGGGGGGCATGGGTTGATGAGAAATAATAGGGCTTGTCTGAGGGTTGGGGACCAAGGGAGTTAGCATTTCTGGTTTAGAGCAGGCAGTTACGTGGTTGAAGGAGTTTCTGGCTATTGGAAAGGGGTACAGATGCAAATGTGGAAGGGGATATAGTTTAGAGGCCAATCCATTTTCACCTCATTCACTTCCCATGGTTGTCTTTTTTTCTTTTTTAACCTCATTGATTTTCATCGCTCATTGGATCGTGGTCTTTGAAGAAGATTTTACCTGCATTGTTTCTCCCCTTTATGGCTATCTCCTTTCCCCCAGTTCTTCGGTGCTCCTACATGTCAGTTATGGTATTCTCAACCTTCACTCTAGCTCAGCTTTATGTAGAGAAAGTCCACTCCTTTCTGTCCACTTCTGTCCTTCAAACTTTAATTCAAGACCCATCTGCTCCAAGAGGCATCACTAGATTTTCTTAGACACAAAAGGGGAGTGACACTTATCACCATAATCAGACCAGTTATTTGAAGCAGTGGGCAGGCAGGTTGGCTTAGCTGGACAGCCTGGAGAGTGTTGAGAAATCAGGCTGGGAAGAAGGAACTAAAGGTGGTAGGAAGGGATTCTAATGTTAGGCTGAAAAACTTAAGGTAGGGGTTCTTAACCCCTAAGGCAGAATAGAATCACTTGGGAAACTTTAAACAAAAATAAACCTCCAAAACAAACACGCCCTGGCTCAACCCCCTGGACATTCTGATCTAATTGGTCCAGTGCAGGACCCAGGCATTACTGTTTGTAAAACTTCGCCAGGTGATTCTGTTGTGCAGACAGGTTTGATAAACCCATTGGTTTATAGAGCCCTTGGAATCCATGGAACATTATCTAAAATCCAGTGGAGATGGTCATTGGTATTGGCTACTAATAATCACTTGTGTTTTTCATTGCAATGAATCTCTCTTTTCTTCCTTCTCTTTCTTCTCCACCAAGAGTTGGAAGGACACTTAAGGATCATCAAATTCTATTCAGTAGTTTTAGGATTTAGCAGAGGTGCCTCAGAAATCCAGACACACCTTTTCCTTCAACCAGAGAGGACTCACACTCATTATTTGATTTATTTACTTAAAATTGGGGTTCTGGTTAATATTTTGTTCGAAAAATGGGTTCTGTTGCCACAAAAATATTTGCAAGTCCCTGAATCTAGTTGAGCCCTTTATTTTCAGAGATGGACTGACATTTTTGAGATCTGTTGCAGATCACACAGATAGATTATAGCAATGTGAGGATTAAAGAGGTGTGTGAAAGACAAGAATGAGATATTGATCTTGGCTGGGCTACTTACTGGCCTGTGACCTTAGCTCCTAACTTCTAGGAGCTTTCCACATCATACTAATACTGATGCCATGTCCCCAGGTGGGAGTCATTTTGAATGAGAGTATGTATGATAGCATGCTGGAAACCCTATGTAATATACCAATGTGAAACATCCTTATTCAAATTCAGGCCTTTTTCTCTTCTTTACTATGATGCAAGCAGACAAAAATAAGTCCACTTAAAACTAAGTCCTTTTGGGGGGAGAAGGTCAAAATTCAAAGTCAATCTAAAGAGATTTGACTATGTCTTATTTATTCATGCAAAAGTATTTATTGAGCACCTGTATGTACCAGGCATTATGCTCAGTTCTGGAACTTCCACAGTCAATGAGATGGACAAAGTCCCTGATCTCTAGTGAGTTTGAAAATGGACTCTGAAGGCAATTTCAAAAGAACCCCATATGGCATGTCTGCTGCGGTAAGGGTGACACTCGATGTGGCAGCTTTGAAAAGACTGCTTATTTAGAGGCTTAAATTCCTGAAAGTTTGTTACTCTTTAGCCAGATCTCCTATTGTGCCTTTCTTTTTTTTCTTCCATGTATTAAATTGTCTTAGATTTTTGCTTCCAAACAGTAAGAGGAGATAGCAGAACTGGCTTTACACCTTAGTAAGTTCCAGAGAACATCTCTTTGTGCCTTAGGCAGTGCTAGTGATGTACAGTGTGCTTTCAGGGGACCATCTTTCTGAAATGGGCTGTTATTGTATCTAACTTTTTCAATGATACAGAATCATGTTAGATGTTGGATAAGCAAAATAACTCGACATTAGCAGCAGCTTTTACCTCCATAGCAAAA